>VYZX01027895.1:71374-115694 GCA_013401335.1 Brachypteracias leptosomus | reverse complement strand
GGGCGGGGCTGGGCGGGCGGGAGGGGGCACGGACGCGGTGGAGGGCGGCGGGAGTCCCGCGTCTGGCCTGAGCGTCCGGCGGTTGTGACGTGAGAGCGGCTGGGGAGTCGTCGTAGGATCGTGGAACGGGTTGGGTGGGGTAAGACCTTTAAGGTCATGGAGCCCAACCGCTAACCCGGCGCTGCCGGGGCACTGCTGAACCATGTCCCTCAGCACCACATCTCCACACCTTGGAAACCCCTCCAGGGATGGGGACTCCACCACTGCCCTGCCCAGCCTGGCACAGCCCTTCACGACCCTTTTAGGGAAGTTTTTCCTAATACCCAACCTCAACCTCCCCTGAGGCAACTTGAGGCCGTTTCTTTTTGTCCTGTCGCTTGTTCCTTGGGAGAAGAGCCCGACCCCACCTGGCTCCAACCTCCTTGCAGGGAATTGTGCAGAGCCAGAAGGTCTCCCCTGAGCCTCCTTCTCCCCAGGCTCAGAGATGGTGTCAAAGGCTTTAGTAAAGTCCCAGGAGGCACCATCCCCAGCCTGGCTGGGGAGTACAACAGCAATGAGCCCACGCCACTGTCACATCAGGACAGACGCTCCCGGGGGATTTCACACTGAGTGACGTGGCCTGAAGAGCTGCTGGTGCCCCCACTGCTCGGGGGGAGGCTGGAGCAGAGGGTGCCCCTCAGGGTGCCCACAGGCCGGGTCACACCTCACTCACTTCTCCTCAGTGCATAAAGCTTTACAGGGAAAAGAAGTGTAAATCCTGTGCCTTTAGTGGAGTGAAATGCCCGCTAGAATCAGAGTTCCTTTGTATTAAATTATTTCATAATTACTACCAAAACCATTGAACTTTCCAGCTACTGGGCCATCCAGGCATTTCTCTGTGAGCACTGAACAAATACCAGTGTTTTGAGGTGGAACTTTTGCCAGTCCTATTCCTATGCAGTTTTACTTAATGCTATTTTCCTCCTAAAAGCTTCTCACAAGCACATTATACACCCGATGAGGTTTCTACCAGGGATTATCACCCCTAGGAAGCCGGCAGAGGGAGTCACAACCATTGGATGTGACTGGAGCACCAGAGTCTGCTCTGCTGCTGATTTCCAGGACATGGCATTTTAATGTGTGCCCGAACCGGGTATAAATATTTCCATGGAAAGGCAGGTGTACACTTTTGGGAGATAGAAGTCTCCTTTTCCTAATTTATAGTTGTTGCTCTACTACTATAAGCAGGACATGTTTAATATGTGTCCGTTCTGCAAATAATTTGAAGTGAGAAACTATCCCAAGGTTTTGTGATGCTATTGCAACAGAGAGGAGCAAATTTCAGCCTTTGCACAACTGCTCAAGGTAACACTGAGCTGAAAGACCGATGGGGTGCCCCCTGCTACCATCCCACAGCAACTTCCCACCTCGAAGAAGTCACAACACAAACGTTAGAATCTCAGTTTCTAGGGACCTACCTGTTGTCCCATATTTGTAATAAATGCCTCGTGCAATTGGCTCTGGCAAGGTCTTGTGCTCACACCTCCTGTGGCTGCTGCTCTGTTCCATACTTCCACTGGCCTAGGCCAGGTTTCTTCACAAGTTGCCATCCCTGGAGATATTTAAAAGCTGTGTAGATGTGTCACTTAGGGACATGATTTAGTGGTGGACTTGGCAGGGCTGAGTTAATGGTTGGACTCGATGATCTTAAAGGTCTTTTCCAGCCTAAATGGTTGCAGGCAGGTCCAGGCCCCTTTGGAATCTCTCCACACAAGGAGACTCCACAACCTCTCTGGGCAGCCTGGGCCAGGCTCCAACACCCTCACCCCAAACAACTTTCTCCTCCTGCTCACATGGAACCTCCTGGGGTCCACTTGGTGCCGGTGCCCCTTGTCCTGTCCCTGAGCAATACTGACAAGAGTCTGGCCCCAGCCTCTTGCCCCCACCCTTTAGTTCTTGAGCAGCATTGATCAGATCCCCTCTGAGGCTTCTCTTCTGCAGCTCCACAGCCCCAGGGCTCTCAGCCTTTCCTGGGCACAGAGATGCTCCAGTCCTCTTAGCACCTTTGTAGCCTCCACTGGACTCTCTCTAGCAGCTCCTTGTTTCTCTTGAACTGGGGAGCCCAGAACTGGACCCAATACTCCAGAGGTGGCCTCACTGGGAAGAGAAGAGGGGGAGGAGAACCTCTCTTGTCCTGCTGGTCACACTCTTCCCCAAGCACCCCAGGAGACCACTGGCCTTCTTGGCCACAAGGGCACGTTGCTGGTTATGGAGAACTTGTTCACCAGCCTGGCACTACTTTTAAAGCAGAATAAATGCCCCCAGACTATGCTGGTACATAACTGGTTTATCTGGTCTTTCCTCCTACCTTCCTGACACTCCGCAGCACGTGGCCCCAAGAACTGCTTCTGCCATGCTCTGCATGACTCCCGAGGTTCCTCAGCTTCTCTGGATCTTCTGCAGCCATTTATGCACCACAGAAATATGTTAGTAAAACAACCACAGGGTTGGTTATACCCTTTGGACCATCTGCAATGATAACGGGTGTGTTGGGGGAGCTGCATCCTCTGATTGAGCTCAGAGGAAGAGCTGCCTGGGTTTCTGCAGCATGGAAGACATCCCAGTGGCTGAGAAGGCCACACAAAAGCTGCTGTGTGCACAGAACAAGTGGAGTTGTTGCAATTAGGTCAGGTGAGAACATCAAGCTGCCTCCAAACACATGATTACAGACGAGTCTTTGAACTCTGACTCCTGTGGCTTTCCAGAGCTATAGGTGGAGTCCTTGGCCATGAAGAACGTGCTCTGTCACTCCACAGCCCGCGTCCAGGGGTTTGTGCTTGGCTGAGCTCAGAAGTGGTGTAAGCACAGAGTTATGGCACCACACAGCTCCAAGGGAGAAGGATCAGGATGGCCTGGACTTCCCCTCAGCCAGATATTTGCTTTGCAACATGAAGAGCCATCATTTGAACACTGACTTACTGACGTCTGCCTTGTCCCCTGGTGCTCAACTCTGCAGAGTCATGGGGGGAGGAAGGAAAGATTCAGAACTTTGAGGAACAAGCCAAAAAAAAAACCTCTCTGAAGTTTGCAATGGAGACTTTGAGTGGTGCCAACAGCCAGGAATGTCATTCCAGCTTCAACCAAGGCTGCTGCAGGAGAGCCAGCAGAATGTGGAAATTAGGGCTCTGCTTTTCCTGGGGTTTGCATTGCTCTGTGTTGAACAGGGCCGAGAGGAGCTTGGCCTGAAGCCACTGCCCAAAACAATGCAGGGAAGCATATGTGGTTTGAGAATTACTCAACACCACTTGAGCTTTCAGTTTTTCCTGTCTCTCAATCCAAAAGGTAGGAGGGTTCCAGGACTCAGTTTCCTTTACAGTAAGCAGTTCTGCACAGTAATGTTCACTAAAATTCTTTACCACTGCAGCTGACATATGCTGGACTGGGGCTTCCCTCTAGAAACTGCTTGGAAGCAGTAAGAATTTAAATGGGAAAAAAATTAAAAAATATTAGAAGAACTCCCTGGAATAGATTAGAGATAGATTAATATTAATATTCCTATTAGCCATCAGATCATTGCTAATATTTAGCAGAATTCAGAACCTTGCTGTTTCTGCACATCCATCAATCACACAATACCCAGCAGCACAAGTTAGAGCTGTTCACACATTAACAAACTTAGCCCAGAGCAGAGGATCTGGACACAAAAGATCCATCATTTAGACCTAACTTTGCCCCCAAATGGGCTCGGGATGGTGGTTGTATACATAGTGCTGGCCACCCCTCTGAAATTAATTCACCTGCAGCTCTCCAGGCAGTTTGTGCCATGGGATGATGCTCCAGACATGGCCGTGGTGACCCTTGTGATGTGTGCTGCTGGTACAAGTGCTTCTGCTTCCAGTGGACTCGTAGCTTGCACCTCTGTCCTGCATCAAACTCTGGGACTGACCTACAGAAAATAGAACCAAGTTGATTTGTTTCTCAAGTGCTGACTGTATCCAAGTCTCAAATTTTCCTGGCTCTTCAGCACCAAGTGAATGCATTCCTCCATCCTTCAGTATTTCAGTAAATGCTGCAAAAAACATGAAAAAAAAATTATAAATTGTTTACTGGGATTTAGTTTTGGTGGAGTAGAACGGGACTGAAATAATGGATGGACCCCATTATACCATATTATTATTATAAGTATATATATTATATACTAATATAACCCCATGTTTTATTAGTGCAGACAATATCAACTGGATATAATGAAATAATGGATGGACCCCATTATACTATATTATAATATATATACACTAATAATATAATATATAATAATATTATAACCCCATGTCATATTAGTGCAGGAAATATCAACTTACTTCAGCCCAGTGTTGAAGAGTAATAATGAAATATTGCCTTTGAGGTTTCACATCACTCTAAATACATCTGAAAATAATGCAGCTGCCTGCGTGTCATCTGTTGCAATACAGCAGATTAATGTTACTTACTAACCAGCAATAAATACACAAGAAGTGCTAAGTTAGGACATTTAAATTCCTATAGAATTTCAGAAAAGCAGCTCAAATCATGTGCTGGAATTAGCTACAGACCCAGGAATTCTCTTATACAGTGAAATGTCTCCTTTTGGCACTGCTGAGCAGATCTGTTTGAAAATGCTGTAAAGCAATAACATAAATGTTGCTTTTTGTTTAGAACAACAGAATCACTGGAGGCATTAGGCAGGCTGCCTGTTTCAAGAACTCTGGAACAGGAAAAATTAAGAAGAGGATCGAAGGCTGATCAGAATCACCAGAACTGCTGCTGAACTGCACCTTTCTCCTCTCCACTGAAACCCCAGCTCCCCACCAGTGTAGTCCAGGGATTACTGGTGTACTTCCATCTCTTCCCCCAGCCTGGGTCCTGGAAATCCAATGGAAGGGGTGGAGTATCCCTGCTTGGCTCCTGCCTTCACTCTGGGCTGAGCTGGAGATATCAGATATTGGCTCTTCAAGCCAAAGTTTGTTTTCCAAGGGCTTTGCAGAGAGAGAGAGAGAAAAAAATCTTTATTCTTCTTCAAGAGCAAACTTCTTTCCTGAAAGGTACCCAAACATTGCTGTAAGCTGAGGGTGGCTGGTCCATGGAGCAGTTCCCAAGCCAAGATGATGTCCCAGGTGGGCTGGGAGCACAGGCCAGGCCAAGGAGGATAGGAGCAGGAGCTGCTGAAGGAGCTGCCATGGTCCCATCTGCACCCCTAGCCCAGCCTCATCTCACCTGGGGAACCACTGTCACCTCCTGCCTGGTAGCTGCTCCCAACCCTCTCCACCACATCCACTAAAGGGAGACTGGTGAATATATACAGTGACCTTCATTCTTTCAAGTTTTTACTGTGGGGAAGAGAGTCCAGAAGCTCAATATCCCTACATTAGACTATTCTGGACAATGCCAAGATAAGAGAGTTAAACGAGCCATTGCATGAGCAGCAGAACCCCAGAACTCTGTTTTCCTGCAGATTTGGGTAGGTTTTCACCTTCATCCTGTGCTGCCAGCTCCCTTCTTCCTCAGGCCAACACCAACCTCAGCAACATCCCCTCAGCAGAACTTCAGCTTTTATTCTTCATCTGTTTGCTCTTCTCCATCTCCAATCAGCCAAGGGGGAACACAGCACTGAGAGAGCTCAGCAAGTGACCCCAAGAAGCTCCTCAAACTGACCCCAGCAGGAACTCTCTTCAACAGGAACTCTTTTCAAACTGACCAGCCCCTCATCACTTCCTCTGTTGTTCCTCCTCAAACTGCTCCAGTTCCTGGTTAATATATCTCTAGCCTCACCCACCACCCCAACCATGATCACCTGGGGACAGGCAGAGCCTCACACAGCTGGGGCAGGTTCTGTCTGTGGGGCCTTGGGGAACAAAACCTGTCGCTGGGTTGGGACTCCTCCATAGGTCAACTCCAACTCGGGGCCCACAGCCCAGGCCCCAGCACTTCACATTCTCACTCCCTCCAGCCACAGGACCCCAGCCTGGCTGGGTGCACAGGGTGCTGAGCCAAGGCTGGGTTCTTTCCCGAGGTGGGGCAACTACTGGAATCCTCTACTCAACAAGGGCTTTTCCTGGAACTTGCAGCCATCTGCCTGTTCAAGCTTGGCTGAGACAGGCAGTGAGCTGAAAAATTATTGCAGAGCACTGACAGAAAGAGCATGTGCATTAACTTCAGCTCTCCAGGAAACCAAACTAGCACTGGCCTTCACTTCCCCCCCAGCCCCACGGGAGCTGGGGCAGCAGCCTCTGGAAGTGAAACCCGTGGAGCTCCTGCTCTGCCCTGGCAGGGTCTTTGCTCTGTCAGGGAAATGGAAACTGAGCCACAAAACTCAGCTGGCTGCTTTTCCAGCCTGCACACAGAGCTGCCTTTCCCCACACAGGAACACAGGACATGAAACAAATTGGATTCTTGATCTGTTGCGAAGAGAAAGCAAGTTCCTATGAAAATTAGAATTCCAAAGAGCATCTGCTCTGCCCTATTTCCTCAGCCACGTGACAAAGTTTAAGTAAGTGACAGGATAATTTAACAACATGAAGGATTAAATGTTCAGCTAAATATTTTCCTTGCTGCTGTTCAGCTACTGGTTCTCCAGCAGACTCTTTCACAGTAGGTTCTAGCTCCTCTGGCTTCTGCTGCTTGTCCAAAGCAGCCAGCAGAGCATCGTGAAGAGTTAGAAAGAGCCTTTCTTTGGTGGCACAACTGTCAAAGAAATCACTACAAGAAAGCTGGGGGGGGACTTTTGACAAGGGCTTGTAGTGACAGGACAAGAGGTGATGGATTCAAACTGGAAGAGGGGAGATTTAGATTAGAAATTAGGAAGCTCTTCACTCCAAGGGTGGTGAGACACTGGCCCAGGTTGCCCAGAGAGGTTGTGGATGCTCCATCCCTGGAGGTGTTCAAGACGTGGTTGGAAGAGGGTTTGACCAGCCTGGTCTAGTGGGAGGTGTCCCTGCCATGGTAGGGGGTTGAAACTGGATGATCTTTAAGGTCCCTTCCAACCCAAACCATTCCATGATTCTGTGACTCTATTAATACTTCAGCTCCTCATTCATTCACCCAATAAGCTGAGCTACTGTTGGTCTGTCACAAAGAAATACACTGGTATTGTTTGCTAATTTCCAATCAGCAAATATATATATATGCTTTATATACACATTTACAGCCTTTGCAGTCCTGGCAAGTTAAGAACCTTGTCCTCAGTAACATAAAACCATAAAACTCAGACAGACTAGATAAATATACTTGTAAATAAAAAATCCACCCCAGGTGGATGACAGACACGAGAGTATTTAAGATCCTTCTCCTGCAGTGTAGGGCAGACTAAGTGAAGTTAAAGCCCTCATTTCACTCTCCTTTAGAGGTACTGCTTTCATGTCCACCTGACAAAAAAAGGCACTTTTATTAGGGTTTTTTTTATTAGGGTTTTTCTCCCCCTAATACAGGCTCTTGGAAACTTCCACCGACTGAAAAAGCAGCATTTACCTTTCTTAACAAATAGATTTTGAAGTGATTCCTGTTTGCAAAAGAGATGGAAGAACAGCACTGGGAGATTTGGGATCCTTCAGTCTCCTTTGCCTGTAAAACTCAAGTTGTACCTGGCAGGAACTGTTTTGCTCCTCCTGTCTCTGTTGCAGTCAAGGTCCTACCCTAAGGACAGAGTTTTCTGGTCAGGTTGTTGTCTACGCTGCTCACTGGTGGTGGCAATGGCAGCAAGGACCTAATGACCACAAATTAATCTGCTTCTCTTGCAATCAAAGCCACACCTCCAGCACATCTATCACAGAGGACAGTTGGCTGCTTTAAGATAAAATAAGCCAAATTATTTTCAATCCTTTTTACAGAATCGTAGAATCATGGAATGTTTGAGGCTGGAAGGGACCTCCAGAGGTCATCTGGTCCAACCTCCCTACACCAGCAGGGCCCTCTCTACCTAGGGCAGGCTGCTCAGAGCCCCATCCAGCCTCCCCTTGAAGGACTCCAGGGATGGGGCCTCCCCCCCCTCTCTGGGCAGCCCATTCCACTCATCTATCACCCTCAGATGAAAGAATTTTTTCTAATCTCCAGCCTAAATCTCTCCTTTCCCAGCTTAAAATCATCACTCCTGGTCCTGTCATCACAAACCCTTTTGAACAGACCTTCCCCCACCTTTACGTAGGTCCCCTTCAATATACTTGCTGATCAATATATATTTTTTCAGAAAACATACACTATCCCCTTGTCTTTCTATCCTTGTCCTTATATTATTCTGGTTTTTTGCAAATCCACCAGCATGGCATTGGGAATGTACCCGTGTGGCAAAGGCCAAGCTCCCTACTCCTGCATTCCCCACCTCGGTGTGGTGCAGCTCTTGAAAATATTGTGTTGAAAAGGTCCATGCCCTACTGATTTTCCCATCACCAGGAGAACCTGTGGGTCAGGCCAGCACATGCCCAGTCATTGCTGTGTTATGTAGAGTGGAGAAAACCAGACTGAGAAAAGCAGGTCAGCAAAAAATGCCAACCAGCTCTGGAAATAGAGTGGAGGAGCTTCCACCCTGGGGACAGCAGGGGTGGACACCAGGAGCTCCACTGGCCCAAGCAGCCTGAGCTGGGCATTGGAATCACTTCCCATTGCAGACACTTTTAAGTGTTCTTCAAAGTTTTGAATCAAATGAACTGAATGGTGACCCCCGGGCATTTAAGGCAAGAAGCTGGATTCAGAGAGAGATGGAACATTTGGTTTTCTGCTTCCTCTTACGGCTCTGTAGACGGATAAACTTCTATAAATATTCCTGTTTGGAACCTGTCCCAGCACCACCATCTTCCATTCTGAAACAAGATGTTTATTAGGTTTTCACAGAGCAAAACCATCTGTTCCCAAAAGCTTGATCTCCATCTCTCTCCTCTTCACTGGATCCACCAACTGGAACTTAGAGGGTGTGAGTACAGAAAGTTATTCCCTCATAATTAGGGTTCTTTGATTAGAGGAGCAGTACAGAGGCACTGGCTGCAGCTACACTGGTGTCCTCAAGAATGTTAATGTCCCACAAGAGAAATGGCCTCAAGTTGCACCAGGGGAGGTTTAGGTTGGACATGAGGAATAATTCTCCCCTGAAAGGGTTGTGAAGGGCTGTGGAGTCCCCATCCCTGGAGGGGTTTCCAAGGCGTGGAGATGTGGTGCTGAGGGACATGGGTTAGTGGTGCCTTGGCTGGACTTGATGATCCTAAATGTCTCTTCCAACCAAAACAATTCTATGATTCTAGCCCTGGAACATTTGGATTATTATTACACTACAAAGCATGTTCCCTCTCCATCTCCTGACATCCCTCCTCAAAGACACATCTACACAGAGAGGTGGAGGCAGGAGAACTTGTGCCTGACACAGGCTGGGTTTGATGCAGAAGGTGTGTAGCAGCATCCCTGCAAGGTTTGCCATGAAGGAGAATACCCTGGTTTGGGTACCGTGCTCTGCTAATGGTGCTGCAGGGTTCTGGGGGGAGTTCTGGTTAGTTCAGGGCATTGGTGGAATAAATGTGGCTGGTTGCTGGAGAACTGGAAGGCAGGGAGCCCTGATGTAAGGAAAACTGGTGTCGAGACACTCTACTCAAAGCAGAGTTGGCAGATAACTTGTGTTATTGGCATAATGCTCTCCCTGGTAGGAAACTGATAAGCAGTTATAGATCCTGGGGGTAGTATGGACAATAGGGATACTTGGCAGAGCAGAGGCTGCAGAAATTCCCTTTCACAGTGCCCATGAAATCTCAAGAGCACAACTCTGAGCAGAGGCAACACAGTGAGTCTCACACAGCGACTGAAATTCTTCCTCAAGGTCTTTCAGAGCCACTCTGGATCCTATCACAAGCAGTTTGAGATTTGCAGCTCCCTGGCAGTGCTGGGTTAATGGTTGGACTTGATCCTCTAGAAGGTCTCTTCCAATCAAAATGATTCTGTGATTCTACTTCCCACCTCTTTGCATGTTATTCTAGAGGTTTCAGTCTGCTCAGCCAAGCACCTCCCTGCCATGGTAAATCATGAGGTGTGGCTTGGATTCAGGACTGATTTTCCTGTTTGCATAAGCAGCTAAGAAACTGAGTAATGTGTGTCTGACCACACCTCCCACCCCTGTCACTGACTGAGCTTATGGACAGATAAAGCAACTTGGTAAATAGCAGTGAAACCTGAGTGCTTGAAATAAAGGCACCACATCTCATTTTACCCCTTGATTGAGGACATATTATGGTGGTGTAGGTGTCAGCCAGGAGAGGTGATCTCTCATTTTACCCCTATGGGGTAACCTTTCCTGGCTGACACTATAATATGTCCTCAGTCTCATGGTGCACCTGCAGAAGGGACCAATCCAGAGCCCATAAACTCAAAGAGATGCCTGGTTTGGGATGGCATTAGAGAGACTCCAGCAAGACCTGACTGAAGTGCTTCCAAACATGAAGCAGCTTTTTCGTTGTCCCGTGTGTAAGTATCTCTAAAACATCAACTCTAAGAAAAATTAGTATTTTGGTTTAGAAGTTCCAGGTACCTGTGTGACCTTATGGTGATTATGAGGAAGGTAAATCCCATGGTGATCACTAAACCAACATCAAGAGCAGATCAAAGCACTGCAGCAAAAGTTATAAGCCAAATAACCTTTGAACACGAGACAGGGAGAATCTGAGCAGTAAAAGGATACAAAAGGACTTTCAACTCAGTCCCAGTGTTTGCAAATTGCAGGCAGCATAGAAATGATAGAAATAATAAGAGGTGAGAAGCTTTGCTGGCACCTGGACCTACCTAGTCCTGGGAGTAGTCACAAAAAAGGATCATAAAGCACAGTTTAAATCTTCAGATTTTTTAACAGAGCTTCAATTATTAGGAAAAACCACATCATATTACAGGGCCATGTAGTGACAGGATGAGGGGAAGAGAGAAGATTTAGATTAGAAATTAGGAAGAAGTTCTTCACCCTGAGGGTGGTGAGACACTGGCCCAGGTTGCCCAGAGAAGCTGTAAATGCTCCATCCCTGGAGGTGTTCAAGGCCAGGTTGGATGGGGCTGTGAGCAACCTGCTCTAGTGGGAGGTGTCCCTGCCATGGCAGGGAGGTTGGAATGAGATGATCTTCAAGGTCCTTTTCAACCCAAACCATTCTACGATTCTTTGGTACCAAGGGTCTTTCTCTTTACAAGAAATCCTGCACAAGAGCTGACATGAGAACGTGGCCTCAGCTGGCAGCTCCCCCAAACAGCCATTTCTCCCTTTAAGCCACATCCCAAATCCTAGGTGGCTTTTTTATTGTCACTTATGAAATGATACTTATCCCATCTCCACACGATGGGGACATCCTGGGCTTCCTGAAATGCTCTGGGTAGTTGCCATTCCAACATTCTTCACCAAATCCCTACGTCTCCTGCAGCACGAGGAGAAAGGCCAACACCATCTACAGAATTCAGAGCTGCTCCTTCAAAGAATGGCTCCAATTAGCATGGGCAGCTCGTTGCCAGGTTTAGGAAGTGCTTTGACACCATTTGTTGGAACAGCCTCTTGGCAAAGAAAAGGAGATTGAAGGGAAGGAGATGGTTAAATTCTGTTTGGTACTTAGCTTGGGGAAAGGGATTAATTCTCCCACATCATTTCCCTCCACCATCACTCTGTGTAGCGTGAGACCATTTTCATTCATATATAACATCCACATATATAAGCAATTTTTATTGTTTCTAAGTACCCCAAGTTTCCAAAGTGCTGTCTGAAATTTTCAGATTCCTGCCATTTCACAAGTGAAGTTTTCAGCTGTTCAGATGCACAACAAAGAGATTTGAATGTAAAGCACAAAAAAAGGATGCCAGAAAGGCTGAAAAACAGAGTGAGGAAAAGAACTGCCCATTTACCTAAGAGGCCAGAGCTCCACATACCCACTCATTATGATAATGCCAAGGGCCTTCTCATATGCAAACAGCATCTTAATAAACGAGCTTCTGAACAAATGAAGAGTGTAACCCCATCAGCAGCTCAGTCATGGCAAGAAACTCCACGGAGAAGCCCATGGAGAAGTCCATGGAGAAGCCCAGGAGCCAAATCATGATTCACAGGAACATCCTGGGGGTAAATGTGGAGCAGCTTCCCTGGTCCTTTATGTAGGAAATGCCTCCATGACACTCCAGCCATCTCCTCTGCTCTGGTGTCTGTGGTAGCTCAGGTCAGAGGGGGTACAAAGGACCTCACAGCTGAAATTTGACTGATTTAGTGACATTCTTACCACAAATCAGCTACAGAAGTGGAACAGCAATGAACTGAGAACCTGGGGGCTGGATTCTCACCTAAATACCACCTGCACGTTAGATGAAATAGGTTAGGACATTTCACCAGGTTTTTGAAGCAGCATTGAACATAATCTGCCAGTCCTGTAGAACCATTTCCCAGTACAAAATAAACCTCATTAATTGAGATATGATTGAAGTCCCAAATATAACATATGTCATCAAGCAGCAGAATGCAGAGAGGAAGACGTTGGTACTTGGCAGAGGTGACCTGCTAAAAGTCCTGGAAAGCAGAAATCAGTTTCTGAAGTGAAGCAAACTGGGAAGGCTTTCTATCTTTTTATTATTTTTACATAAAATTTTGCTGATGAAAACCTGCCAACCCTTATAAGAATCTCATTATATTGATTCACAGAATCACCACACACAGGTAGCATGAGCACTGGTCTTGCTTAGACTACCTGCCACTTGCCAGTGTGGGTCTAAAATGCCAAATCAGTGAGCAGGGCAGACATTCAGCTCCAGGCACCCCAGGTCCTGATAAAGCCAGGCCAGTTAGTGACAAAAGCCAATGCTGTTTTACAACACAAGCCCTTGCTAACTAGAAATTCAGCAAAAAATCAGGATAACTCTTAATTTGGGGCACCTACTAGCAGGGTGGCAACACATGGGTATCCACCAGACCTGAGTTTGCAAGGTGGATCTTAAAAACCATTTTAAAGACCCATATTTTACTTGCAATATGGGAAAAAGCTGCTATTAGATTATCTCTTGGGTGGTGTCCTGTCCTTGAAATTGCACCGTGTGACATCTGGTTACAGAAAAGTTCTCCCTGCAGATATGCAAATAAATAGGTTAATGATCGAAGGAACATCCAAGGTTCAAGTTCCCACATAATCAGTTCCCACATAACTTGATGACGTTAGAAAGAACAGAGAGATGAGTTATGAGAAGCATGATGTGTAAAAGGAAGCTGAGTGGTTTTTCCTCTGAAAACAGATTTGAAACATACCAACATTTTGGCCTATGTGTAGATCCTTACCTTCCAGTATCTGAAAGGGGCCTGTAGGAAGGCAGGGGAGGATCTGTTCTCAAGGGGTTGTAGTGACAGGATGAGGGGTGATGGTTTGAAGCTAGAAAAGGGTAGATTTAGGTTGGACATTGGGGATAAGTTCTTTAATATGAGGATGATTGAACACTGGAACAGGTTGCCCAGAGAGGTGGTGGAGGCCCCATCCCTGGAGACATTCAAGGTGAGGCTTGATGGGGCTCTGAGCAACCTGCCCTAGGTAGAGATGTCCCTGCTTCTTGTAGGGGGGGTGGACCAGGGGACCTTTGGAGGGCCCTTCCAACCCAACCCATTCTATATTTCTGATCCCTGAAGATCCATCCCCTGAACTGATACAAGAACAGCCAGTTCAGGACAGAGAACATCTTGAGTATGATCTTCCTGAACCTTCCCTAGGAGAAGCTGAAAAGACTCAGACAAGCTCAGTTATGTACAAGGCCTTTTACAGCCTCCATCCCTGCAGGCACAGAAGTTTGGCAGTGCTGGCTTAACAGTTGGGTTTGATGATCTTAAAGGTCTCTTCCAACCGAAATGATTCTATGATCCCAAGCTCTGTGCAGGCACCAGGTGCCATGAACACACCCAGGTGTTGGCCTGCTGCAGATCCAGCTGGCACAGCCCATGGATCCTCCTTAGGCACCCCAGTCCCTTTGCATTCCGTGGGGATGAGTCGCAAATACCCCGTGTGCCATTCCTATGAGAGCCTGGCAGTGCTGGAGGAGCCCAGAGAGCCCAACACAGCAATTACGTTTAATTAACACCACAGGAAAGTAGGAGATGGGGGTTTGATTCCTCCTACTGTGATCCAGAAGGAAAACACACAAACACTACATCTAGGGGGGGAAATAGCCAAGCCTGTCCCACCTCTCCCCAAATTGTCAGATCATAGAATCATAGAATCACGTAGGTTGGAAAGGACCTCTAGGATCATCAAGTCCAACCTTTGCCCAACATCTCCCTGATCCCTAGACCATGTCTTGAAGCACCACATCTCCTCGTCTTCATGTTTCCTGTCTTGCATTCACAGATTCACAGAGTGTCAGGGGTTGGAAGGGACCTCCAAAGATCATCCAGTCCAACCCCCCTGCTAGAGCAGGATNCTGCTGCCCACCAGGACATTCATGAATAAGGTGATGCAAGCAGGGCTTGACCTACTTGATTTATTTTGTGTATATGTTTCTGAATCAGAATTTCCAGTTGATGAACTCTGACCAACCTCAGGGCCCTGTGCTCCTTCTTCCCCTTTTTCTTGTTGTTGATTTTCTGCTTAAAAATGAAAGAATAAGTGATGTAGTGTTTGCCCAGGGCTCTTGGCAGGTTTGAACAGCAGCTGTGGGGACTGACCCCTGTGAACATCCCAGAGCTGGGTCCTTTTCCATGGTGTTATTGTCCAAGGTGGCCACAGGCTGGGCTGACACGTGGATACAAAATGGAAAACAGAGAAAACACGTGGGGTAGGGAAGTGGAAAAGAAAGAGAGAAAAGAGTTGGGAGAGGGAATAAAGAGATTTTCCTATGGAGCATCAAGGGCAATGATAAAGTTTCCAGTAATATCAGAGCAAAATTCTCCCTTTGATCTCTGGGCAAGACTGATTTTATTGCACCAGGTATTTCGGGGTGGACAAACTGTTAACTCCAGATCACACCATAATTATACACAATTCAAGCCTTTGCATCAAGTAATTTTGTTTCTGACTCCAGAACTTCATCCAATCTCCTTCTTACATTATTTTTTTAGTAGATAAAAAGACAGAGGCTATTGCACAACCTGAAGGATCTCACTCTTACAGAAATTAATCTTGATGACAAGTCTCCATGCTGAATGAACACTAGAAAACACAACAGCAACTCAAATTATGGCTCCATTTGCCAGGAAATCACTTTGCAGCAGCACAAGTTAGACATGACCCAGAGTTTTAGGCTGCAGTCCCACACAAAACTGAGCTAGTGTAAGAGATAGTTCTATAGAAAGGGAGAGGATGGGCTCCTGCTTTCCCTTCCCTGTGTGGTCCTGTCCCTTCTGGCAGCAGCAAGCTCTTAGATTAGCTCACCACACCTTGGGAACCTCACCCAGAGTGAGACTCGAGCCTCAAGTCCTGCCATGGTCTCAAAACAAAAGTTGAAGTTTCAGCAGAGGTTCAGTTTACGTGCTGAAACAAAGATAAATGATGAATCAGAGATTTTGTATTTACTTTCTTAGGAGGACTTTATAGAGTAGGCACAGCCATAACCATGGACAGTCCCATCCAAAAAGAGATTCAGAAGGAAAACTGAGATATTCAGAGAAACAAAACTAAAAGGGAAACTGAACAGGCTTCCTACTTTTCTTTTCTATTTGCTTTGCTGGAAGAACATCAGGGACTCTCCTGTGCTGCCAACAGAGACTGCCTTCTGGTGAGGCTGGAGGGCTCCTCAGGCAGAAGAGACACTTCTCCTCCCAGTATAATGCCCAAAAGAGGATTTTGGCAGGTGGGAAAATGAGGCTGGGGAAGCTTTAATGCTTTAGCAGTACCCTGGTCTCACCCGTTCTCAAAGAACACAGGAACATAGCTCCAAAACACCACCAAAGCAGCTCAGTCAATTCCAGTCAGACCATTATGCAACTCTCCATGTCCCCAGCTATAAGGGAACAGAAAAAGGCTTGTGAAACTTAAGAAATAAAAGTATCACAAGGCACAAATCAGGAAAAGGCAACTGAAAGCTGGTGTCTGACAGTTGGACTGAGGGAAGCACTGGAGGGAACTGCAGCTATTGGCAGCTCTCTGACAGTCCTGACGTGAGCAGCCCCCTCTGCCCACCACAACCAGCACCAAACTGCTCTTACACACTCCAGGTGGGAGTTGCTGGGACTGGATGTTCTGCTCTGGGTGGCAGTCAGCACAGTTCAGCATTTTAATTACCAGTTGTGGAAAATGAGCACCTGCTTTATACTTGGGCTTGAAGAGTCTCCTTGGTTCCTTTACACCTGATAAATTCCTGGCCTGCACTGTGGCAGCCTGTCCTCTCCAGGGATCTGTAGTGCTCCATCTGAGGTGAGGAGAGGTTTCTTTCAAGGTATGCCTGGAAGTGCACCTCAGTCTGCATTTCTCTTTGGACCCTGTAACCTGGTTGCCTGTGAGGAGCATTGTCAAGTGTCCTCTTTTCCTTCTGACCACACTCAGCCAAAACCAGAGGAACAGCAAATGCTGGAGACCACCATGAACATTCTTTCTTGGCAGTGAGAGTGGAAGAAACGGGGTCACTGACTGAACTAACTACCTGTTAATACCAAAACAGAAAGCATGGTCTGTGATCAGTCCACCCCAACATCACTGCTGGGAAGGCAGCAGTGACAGCAGGGATAAAGAAGGCTCTGGAGGCTGAAATCCATGGAAGACAGGCTGCTCTTGGGATCAGACAATTGCCAAACCAGTTGTAGGAACACTGGGTCCTTCTGGAACTTGCCTTGTTCTTACCCTGTAGGAAAGACCAGCCCGTGTCTCCTCCAGTTTGTGATCCCCAAAGCAGGCCCATGTTTAGGGAACTATCACTCTCCATAAACCTACCACAGCTGAGGAAACAGTTTGAATTCTCCTTGTTTCTAACCCTGGAGGAAAAAGGTTTAGTGTGAATCACATGGGGAGCAGCTCAATCTGAGGCTGTACAAATGCCACAACAGCATCTGAGAACATTCAGGTTGTTAAATCCCAAAAATGTCTGACTTGCCATCCCCAGAATTTTAGTACTAGGAAGGAGAGATGAATTCAGTTGTTGTCACTTAGAGTAGTAAGTTCCCAAAGTGATTACTGAGTAAGATAAAGCCCAGTTTAAGACCAGATCTAAACCCAAGTTCTCATACTGAGGCAGAAAAAAAATTCAACTCCAGAGCTACCAAGTGAAAGTACATTTAAGAAGGGTGGTGACATGGAGGAACATACTATTTTTTTGCTATGAGCAGAACGAAGAAAGAAAAGAGGAAATATCAAATGGCCGTGAGTGAGCAGTTGAGAGTCTCAAGAGTGAGCAATCCAAGCTGGAAGTATCAAGGCAGCACAGCTCCATCTACCAAGAAGATGGAGTTTGCAGAGGAAAAGCATGAAAAGCCCCAGCATGCCAAGAAATAGTTATTTTTTAGATGCAAGCAGTGGTAATGTCCAGCTGGTCACTCCTGTTGTTTGGCCTTCACTGCTGACTCACAGGGTCCAGCTCTGTGCAGAGGAAGAGTTTTAGTGTGGGAAGGAACATGGTTTAGAAGGCGGCGTCTGTATCCCACACAGAATGTGTCTGTCTGGCACAGTGCTGCTAATGAGACTCCTCTTCCTCAAAGCCAAGGAGCCTTAAAGACCGATCCCCAACAATTTACTTGAGGTGACAATCTGTACCTACTGCCTGGTGAAGACATCATTGGCTCCACTCCAAACTGTGCTTAACCTGCAGCACTTAATGACTGTGTGGAGTCTCTGGCAGGTACCTCAAAGTGAGCACATGCACATGCACAGCTCTGACACTGCCAGGCCTGTGACAGTGTGAGAAATAGTTTATTCTCCAAACACACAGAGAAAGATCAGGGCACTGGGAAATGTGGACAGGAAGAGCTCAACTCTTCCCATCACCTGGGGCTGACCAGCCTGGAGAAGACTGAGGGGATCTGATCAACTGACATCTAAAGGGTCAAGAGGCTGGGGCCAGACTCTTGTCAGTGGTGCCCAGGGACAGGACAAGGGGCACCGGGCACCAAGTGGAACCCAGGAGGTTCCATGAGGGTGTTGGAGCCTGGCCCAGGCTGCCCAGAGAGGTTGTGGAGTCTCCTTGTGTGGAGAGATCCCAAAGGGGCCTGGACACGCTGCTGGGCCCCCTGCTCTGGGGGAGCTGCTGGAGCAGGGGGGTTGGAGGAGATCATCTCCAGAGGTCACTCCAACCCCACCATGCTGGGATTCTGTGACCACTCCTGGCTTGAAGCTCCTGGAAAGGAACCAGGTCTCCTTAGAATTTTACAAGAGCAATCAATACTGGTTTGTGAAGCACTGGGTCAGTCCGAGACACACCATGTCCAGCTGTGGCTGCTCCTCACCATGACCCTGCAGGTCACCCTGGGCCTTGGAGAAGCTTCTTCATCTCTTTTCCTTTTATTTTTACTTTTCCCTGAGGAAGCCCCAAGCAGGGTTCTATGGGAAGGCCGAAGGAGGGGCAGCAATTCCCCAAATCCCGCTGATTTCCCCCAGAAAAGGTTCACACGGGGACCCTGAACCTGAGGCGAGGCCCCGCCCCCTCCGCGCGCCGACGCTCTCGCGAGATCTCGCCGCGCTGGTTCCATATTGGGTCATCTNACGGAGGGAACCGGGAGAGGGAACGGGGAGAGCCGGCAGAGAAAGGAGGTGTTGGGGGGAAAGGCGGTGACAAGGCCCCCAGCCCTGTCTGTGCCCGCGCCCGCCCCCTGAGCTGAGGGGCCGGCGGGAGGGGGAGCGCGGCCGGCCGAGGGGAGGGCGTTGCTGCTGCAGGGCCGCCTCCGCCCGCGGGAGAAGCGAGGCGGGGAGGAGAGAGGAGGAGGAAGGAAGGAAGGAAGGAAGAAGCCGTCGTTGCTGCTGGAGAAGGCGGCGGTGGTGGTGCTGCAGCCGCGGGTAGAGCCTCCCCCTCCCGCCGGGCCGGGCGGGGCGGGCTCCAGAGCCGAGATGTCTCAGGAGCGGCCCGAGTTCTACCGGCAAGAGCTGAACAAGACGGTGTGGGAGGTGCCCGTGCGCTACCAGAACCTCTCCCCGGTCGGCTCCGGGGCCTACGGCTCCGTCTGGTAAGTGCTGGCGAGGGGACCGCGGCGGGGAGGGGGTGTGTGGCTGCAGGAGGGGTTCATACCCCTCATCCCCCGGCCTCTGTCCCGGCTCTTCGCCTGGAAACCTGCCCCGGGTTGTGGGGAGGCTGCAGGGCAGGCTTGGGTGGCCTCGGGGGGTTCCTCTCCCCTCAGCTTTGGAGCAGCCAGCAGCACTTTCTCCCCGGTTTCCGAGCGGTGCAGCCGGGAAGCCGCAGTCCTGTCTGTGGAATGCGGCGGGGATTGCACCACATGGCAGGTGGCACAGAAACATTTTTGCAGGGGAAGATAATCGTCCCAACCTCCCCCCCCCTGCCCGAATGATCTCATATAGACATATTTCACCGTGGCTTCTTGCAGTTAGTAGGTGGGGGGTGGAGAGGGATGGAGCCTGGCAGGGCCCCCGTCGCTGGTTTTGCAGGGCCTGGCAGCTCTTGTCCCAGTTTCCCGAAGGATAGACTATGTTTGAGGCAATTATATTTTTAACTGGAATCTCTTGATAGGCAGGGAGGGTAGAGGGAATGCTGCAAGGGCTGTTTTTGCATCCCTGACTTGTAGCAGTGGGGTTACAGGTATCCTTATTTTCTTGGCAGCAGCAGCTCAGCACAGGAGAACTCGTTTTATTGCTGTAGAATGACAGAATTACTGCAGTATGTGCTTCCTGGGAGAGTAAAGTCCTGGCTTGAGACCTGCGGAAATAGAGAGAGCTGGAAGATAAGAGCTTAGTTTTTAACACTTGCCTAATGGGAGCAAACCCTATGACAGGTTACACGTGCAAAATCCAGTACTCCCTTAATTTGTAGTTTCTCTGCTGAAGTATTTTGGAGCATTAAACCTCAATTAGCTGGGTGGAATACATGGTTTAATCTTAAAGACAAGGCTCTGTTTGAATCGGTTCAGCGTCTAGACTTGAGCAGCTCAGCTTTTATAGAGTAGAGCCATATAAAAGTGTGCACAGACTGCTGTGCCCTTTTATTACGAGGTGTCTTCCCCGGGAACATTCTGGTTTTCATTCTCTGTTCCTTGGCTCTGCTGAAGTGTGAGCAGAATTTTCAAATAGGGGTGTAAAAGGGTTGCACATCTGCTTTGCTGTTGTTTCCAAGCAGGCGTGTGTGTTTTTTCATTGACATAATGTGCAAGTTGATGTCATGAATATCATTTTTGCTGCAAGGAGGGATGCACAGAGCACTCTGCTAGTAAAGGAGTTGTTTTGCATGTGCTGCAGTTTTAAAGAAATAAAGTTGTCAGCTGTTCTTAACACTTGTAAAATGATTGGTAAGTAAATATATGTCATAAATAATGTGCATTCCTTAAAGCTGCTTTGCATCAAGTATGCAAATGCTTGTATTTCATAAAAGGCACGGGCTGCTTAAGGCTGGTAGCAAGATTAACCAATGTACTGGCTGAATTTTTTTCAAAGAGGTTTGGTGAAGGAAGGGCCTGGCTGATAAATACCCCTGGAAGTGCCACAGAGTTACATAGCTCCCCGAGTGTAATGGGCAATTAATTTTCTCTGTGCTGTGTCCATTGTATTTTTAAGGTTGCCCCTACACGCTCCTCTTCTGTTTGCCCCCTCCCCACAATCTCCACTGTGCCTGTAAAACTTCCACAGTTTCTTTTCACAACTAAACGAAAGGGTTTGCACCATGAATTTCCTGTTTTGCTGTGTCAAAAACTTTCAAAGATTGTGCAACCCTGTTCAGACCAAGATGAAACAATTTGGGATTGGGTGCATTTCAGGCGTGTGGCACATGAGTCCTGGTGCAGCCCATGTGAATGGTTTTCCCTGTGTTCTTCTGCAAATATATTTCAGAAAATAAACAATTTAGAAAGACCAGTGATATGGAAATATGCCAGAATAAAAAAAAAACAAACAACAAAACAACAAACTCCTTGCATGCATATGCAATTTTATTAAGATGCAAATGGTGATGTGCAATATTCAGGATATTCCTGCCATGGTTTCTCTGCTCTCTGTTCCTTCAGGGTTTTTTCTCCCCACTAAAAAGTCACCTAGTTTCCTTTGAGATTTTGTGTTTGGAGTACCTTTGTGTCGGGATAATTGTGGGTTAAATTGATTAAAACAACCACCCTTAAACAGAATGGTTAAGTAGACTTTGGTGTATTATATTAGAACCTAATAAAATGCTCTATTGACTTGATGAGGCATTTAAAAATAAGGAATTTCTAGAAAGCAGGGGGAAAATGAATAAAAAAGAATGAAGGCAGCAGGTGAATTATTTAGGCTCTGAAGCTCTCTGCTGTAGGCTGCTTTAAGTGTTTAATGAGAGTCCAACTCCAAACACCCTAATATAAGAACCTGACTTTACTTTGGAGTCAGAGGATGGAGGGAGAAGCATTTTCTGCAGGCAGCTTAAAGCACTTGAGGCACATGCTTAAACTCAGAGCAAATATTCCAGTATTTTCTGAAGTATTGTGTGTAGTGTTGGAAGAAGGATGTTCAAATGGCCAACTCGGGTGTTTTTCAAGATCTGTTTTTGAAAAACTAGAAGGATGTGGAGATACAAGTAGGGATTTGGTTCCAAAACTTCGAGAAGCATCGCTCTGGATCCTCAGATGGATGGTTGCTAAGCCATGTAACAATTGCTGTGGCATCTGTTGTGTGAAATGCTATTTTCAGTTATTCTTGCAGCAGTTTTGTGTATTCAACCAAGAGCCTTTTGCATGAGAAGGGATTTGTAGCCAGGTCTGCACCAAAACACATGTGGGTTCCTAAGGTCTTTGGATCATAGAATCATTTAGGCTTTGTAGTAGTTCTTGGGAGGAGGAGAAGGGGCTGGGTCAGAGAATCACAGAATCACAGGGTCATGCACCAGTGGGAAGTGGAGAAGGAGCTGGTATCACTGGGTGAGTCACAGCTCAACTGGGAGATCACTTTGCTTCTTGTGTCTGCTGGGAAGTCATCAACCAACCTGAGTTCAGCCAGCTCCCAGCTAAGCACAAAGGTGTTGTGACCATCTTTGCCTCTGGTTTCTGGAATGCTGTGGAGGCAGCCTCAGGATACCCTCAGGAGTTTAGTTCAGTGTATTTTCTTTGCAGCAGTTCCTTGGTTGTTGTATTGACACCTTTATAAAAGAAGGGTTTTGAATTAATTGCTTTGCAGGCTCTCTGTATTTATTGGGAAGGAATTAACAGCCAGGACTTACCCTTCCTCAGGATTTTGCAGAGGAATTTCTTAGCTTTTTTTGTGTAGGCTGTCAGGTTATGCAGCCCTTCCAAAACCTGTGATTTCTTCCCATTTCAGCCCACAGTCATCCCAACACTGACTCTATTTCCTGGGTTTTATGAAGCTCCTGAGATAATTCTCCTCTTTAACACTGTGGATTGAAGCAATTTTAAAACATTAAACTCCAGAGGAGATGAAGGAACAACCCTAAATATCACCTTTGTAGTAACAGTTCCTCTGTGAATTATTTTTTCTAATCAACGTGTGGCTTTAGGTTCACTAACCCCTTATCAAAGTGTGTGTGCTTGGAGGGACAGGTGCCTGCTTCTCCACTGGGATGTGGTAGATGGGTGAGAAGCAGTATGAAAAGCACCATAAAACCACAAGGGCTGGAGCAGCCATGAGGTAGGATCAGGGTGTGAGGAAGGGGGGGTCGTGTGGGACATGGACACACACAGAAGAGCTGGGAGCAGAGCTCTGAAAGTGAAGAGAAATGGTTTAAACTTAAATTTCATGGGAGCTTTGTGTAGTAAGAAATGAAATTAGTGTGAGTGTGCCTGTCCTACCAGGAGATTTTTATCACAGCTTTCTTAGAAGCAGAACAGGTAGCAGAGGAGAAGATTTACAACTATTTTGGGGGGTGACTGGTTGAAATGCATGTATAGGTTGAACTCAGAGTGACTGGTGTTAATGATAAACTGTCAGGTACCAAGAATGGTGTTTTTTCCATAACTAGGGGTGCATAAATTAACTCTGAGGGTACCACTAAAGTGATTCAATCAGCTTGGGTGTTTGCACAGGCACCAGTGATGAGCAGCACAATAATCTGCACTAAAATTCAACATTCTGGTTATCCAATGCTTACATAAATTGCACTCTTAAGAAATTCTGTGTGTATTCAGTTCCTCAGACTGCTCCAAATATTACTTCAAAGGAGCTACAAGTTGAATCAGTGGATAGGTTCTCTGAAATAATTGCTTTATTCCAGCTCTTACATTCTGGATTCAGCTCAGATTAGCTCAGAAGTGCAGTTTTAGCTCCCTCAGGATGAGGTGGCTGCAGCCCATGCAATACCATGTAAGAGGTTTAAAAAACCCAGAAGCTGTGACAAATTCTGAATTTGTGCTGATCTTGTTTGAAAAGGGATTTAAAACTGTGGATCATGCAATTTTTTTTTCCCTCAATTGGGCACTTTTAGCTGCAATCTGATCAGTGTAGTGCAGCTGTTTTAAGTCAGTGATGAAAGCCAGCTTAGTGTTCTTTACAAGGTTCTCCAGTGTGACAGCTGCTGTGTCACTCCATGCTTGGGAAAACCATTAGGCACTTAGCTATATTGGCAGAAAATTGCTTGGCATGCCTTTATCAGGAGGGAAATGGTCTTTAAGCCTCAAATATGACCCAACTTGGAGTTCTTCTGACTTAAAAGGAACTCTAGATGGTGAGTGTGCAGTAATACAGAGTTTTCTTTCCTTGTGCATAAGGTCACTGTGCTGCTTAAACACTTTCTCAGTGCTGCTGATCTCAGCTCTCCTTGGAGGTTGCACCTCCTCTGTGTTAGAGTGATGAGTTGATATGACCCCAAAATTGGCATTAAAATGAGGTTAAATAGCTGATGTTGAGTCTGGAGGCTCTGAAATTTCCTCTAAAGAGAATCTTGTGGAAACCAAGAGAGAAATGTGACTGTGGTTAATGTGCAGGGGATGCCCATCTTCAGTGTCTGAAGGGGGCCTACAAGAAAGCTGGGGAGGGACTTTATGAGGGCTTGTAGTGATGGGACAAGGGATTATGGCTTCAAACTGGAAGAGGGGAGATTTAAATTGAAAATTAGGAAGAAGTTCTTCACTCTGAGGGTGGTGAGACACTGGCACAGGTTGCTCAGAGAGATCGTAGAAGCCTCAACAGTGGGTGTGTTCAAGAGTAGGTTTGATGGAGCTTTGAGCAACTTGGTCTAGTGGGAAGTGTCCCTGCCATGGCAGAGGGGTTGGAACTAGATGAGATTTAAGGTCCCTTCCAACCCAGACCATTCTATGATCTTATCAGGATGAAAGAGATACTGGTAGGTGCTGACTTCTGTCCCTAAAATGTTTGAAAGATCCATGACTAATTCACAACAGTACGTGTTGAGTTATGATGAGTAATCTTATTTTCACTCTAAGTCCTGGAAAACACCTTGAGTATCATTAAAATATTGTCATATAATTACAGTCTGAATTAGGTATGTTTGTGTATTGCAAAATGGTACATGGGAAGCTTAACAAAAATTCTGTGTTTCATCAAGTGTTGCAGCTTAAATATCAGTATTCTGGTGGTGTGTGAAAACCTGCTGCTGAAAACTGATTGAGAAGTGAATGCTCAACAGTGTCCCTGTCTGCCCAGGCTGAGCCAGGTGTGAATCATAGAATGGTTTGGGTTGGAAGGGACCCTAAAGATCATCTAGTTCCAACCCCTGCCATGGGGACACCTCCCACTAGAGCAGGTTGCTCAAAGCCCCATCCAACCTGGTCTTGAACACGACCAATGCTGGGGCATCCTCGACAACCTGTTCTAGTGTCTCACCACCCTCAGAGTGAAGAACATCTTCCTAATTTCTAATCTAAATCTCCCCTCTTCCAGTTTGAACCCATCACCCCTCATCCTGTCACTACAAGCCCTCATAAAAAGTCCCTCCCCAGCTTTCTTGTAGGCCCCTGTTCATTCTAGGACTACTTCTGTGATTGGTTTTGAGCTGTCAGTGAAGCTGCTTCACACATCATATGTATAAATGTGTAACTTCCCTTTTCACTCAGTGTTTATCAAGAACTAGTAGGTGCTCACTTTAGAATGGAATCAGGAATTCACCCTGAATCAAAATGCAGCAGGAAAATAAACAAACCTTGTCCTTTTCTGACTTTCTCCATTCCATACTTTCCCTGGTTTGTTATCTCGAATCAGAGTAACCTCAATTTCACATCCTCTCTTTCTCCTCCTTCCTTTTTGACAACCCAGAGCTGGTTTAGATAAAAACATCAAAGAGAAGGAAGAGGAGTAATTTAGTTGACAGCTAAATACCTGCATTCCCTTAGTTCCTCACATAGAAGCCCTAACTAAGCTCTGGAGGATTTTATGCAGCATATCAGAAATTTAACATCATTCTTCACATCTTAAATTTTTGATTGTTTCCAAAGTATCAGGGGTTTTGCTTCTTAATATTATGACTAAATAGGTTGTAATAGGACTTACTTCAAAAGGTGATTTTATATATAGTTGATATTTTCTACTATATGTGAAGTTACCAAGTAGGATGGAGTTAGTTCATGGGTTCTGTGAAGAAACATGATTTATATGTAGAGGTTTTATGTACAAATCTCAGCTGAAGGGCCAAATATTAGTAATATACAGCTAAATATCACTGATTCACCTGCATTTTAGTATAACAGGTGTTTAGGATTAGATGTGATTCACCAAAGAGCTTTGATTTCAGCTTCAGTGGTGATTGCCAACCTTCAGAGTTGATGTTATTAGACACAGGCCTTGGGTTTTTGTAGGGATTTAAACCATAAAAAACAGGATCTTGAGTATTTTGTGCTGAAGAGTGATGCATGAAAATGTGTTTAGGAAAACAGCTAATATTTACAACTACTCTTCCTCTCTGCCTTATTCATGTTTAAGAGCACAGCTGTTTTCAGGCAGATAAATCAAACATTTCTTTTTTTCCTGTAAAATTTCCCTTTACGTTGGGAACAAGACTCATCTTCTAAACATCTTCTGTAGAAACCAACTGTTGTGTAAATATGTGGGGGTTTGGGGTGGGGGTGCAGGTTGGAGACCAGGATACTCAGAAATTTTCACTGGAGAAAAGGTGTTGACAGTGACTCAGTGCCCAGGTCACTGCTGGCTGGAGTTGCCAAGTGTGGGTTTGAAGGTGCTTAGAAATAATTCATAGTGGACATGCCAGAGGGACCTGGACAAGCTAGAGAGGTGGGCTCAGGTGAACCTCATGAGGTTCAACAGGGCCAAGTGCAGGGTCCTGGACCTGGGCCATGGCAACCAGTGGTATCAGCATAGGCTGGGAGAAGACATGCTGGAAAACAGTCCTGTGGAGAAAGACTTGGGGGTACTGGTGGATGAAAAGCTGGACATGAGCCACCAATGCTCAGTTGCAGCCCAGAAGGCCAGTGGCTTCCTGGGCTACATCAAAAGAGGTGTGGACAGCAGATGGAGAGAGGGGATTCTGCCTCTGCTCTGCCCTGGTCAGACCTCACCTGGAGTGTTGTGTCCAGCTTTGGAGCCCCCAACACAAGAAGGATGTGGACCTGTTGGAACATGTCCAGAGGAGGGCTACAAAGATGATCAGAGGGCTGGAGCAGCTCTGCTGTGGAGACAGGCTGAGAGAGTTGGGGTTGTTCAGCCTGCAGGAGAGAAGGCTCCAGAGGGACCTTCCAATACCTGAAAGGGGCCTATAGGAAGGCAGGGAAAGAACTATTCACAAGGGATTGTAGTGACAGGATGAGGGGTGATGGTTTTAAGCTAGAACAGGGTAGATTAGGTTGGATATTAGATAAAAGTCCTTTTATATGAGAGTGATTGGTCCCTGGAACAGGTTGCCCAGAGAGGGGGTGGAGGCCCCATCCCTGGAGACATTCAAGGTGAGGCTTGATGGGGCTCTGAGCAACCTGCCCTAGGTAGAGATGTCCCTGCTTGTGCAGGGGGGTTGGACCAGATGACCTTTGGAGGTCCCTTCCAACCCAACCCATTCTCTGATAACCTGATTACTCTTTCTTGCAGTTCTGCCTTTGACAGCACCACCAGGCTGCGTGTGGCTGTGAAGAAGCTGTCCCGACCATTTCAGTCCATCATCCACGCCAAGAGGACCTACCGAGAGCTGCGCCTGCTCAAGCACATGAAACATGAAAATGTAAGCTGAAGGAGAACACCTCAACATCTGGTTTCAGTGTCCTCTGGTTGTTCTGCTTTGCCTGTGTCAGGAGGGTGTGGAGTAGATGTTCTCTAGGTTCCTGTAGGTAAATTAGGGAGGGGAAAAAAAAGGAGTGGTGAGAGGATGGAAATCAGGTGGCTCTTCATACAAGCACCCACTGAAATCATCAAGAGGGGAATGAAATAGGATGTGACAAATGTTACCTCAAACTGGTTTGGTTTTTTTTTTTTTTGCTGTGACCTCCCTTTGGTGTAGAAAGTGGTTGACCAGTTCTGAGTGTCTGTGGCATTAACACACCAACACACCTCTATTGCATGCTGCTTGGAGCAAAGGCTGCATGCAAGAGAGCAGAAAGTCTCAGAACCTTCCCTCTGCAGAGCTGCCAGAATGTCAAGAGGGGAGGAAGGCTCTTGATTTCTTTTGTCCAAGCAAACTCCAGCTGAGCAGAGGGAAGATACTGTTGGAGAAGTGAGCTGAGCAAACCTCAGACCTTCAGCTGGCACAAAAAGCTGAACGAGTGTGACTTCCTTGGAAGGTCTGTTTAGAACTTCTGTCATGGCAGTGGTGGCTCCAAACCACCACAGTCGGCAGCTGGTGTCCCCTAAATATTCCCAGTGTTTTTAGTGGGGCTGACACAGTTGGAACTTCTGATACATGTTGTCAACAGTCCCTCAGTGCCTTGGTACAATCCCATTGTCTCAGCAGCAGAGGTAGAATTGATCCTGCTTAATATTCATCCCCTGGAGATTTTTTCTGGACCTTTTTTCATAGCTGAGATATTCAAAGCTTTCCTGTTTGGAGAATATCTGTTACCTAAATAAATCAATCAATCATCATATCAATCCATTTTGGCTAAGCTAATAAGATCAAGCACTGAAAATGAGATGTGGCTGATGCCACAGCAGCTCTGTGCCTGGCATTCATTAATATTTTTGGATTACTATTGCAAAGAGCCTGTGTAGCTTTAAGAGTAGGGGATAAAAGGAAGTGAAGTTGTTTCTATATAGCAGTATTTATTATCAGTTCATCCTACCTTCATCTGTCTGTGGGGAGTTTATCTAGGTTGTGGTGCACAAATCCTGCAGATGCAGAGATGTTCAGAGCAGGCTTTGTTAGTGCTGGTGTCTTGACTACTCAGAGCTCAGGTCAGAAATAAACCACTTGGTTTCACATGGCACAGAACACGCCAGCACAGCTGGAAGGTGCAGTGGTTTAAGAGGCTGGAGCATGGGGGGTTTTTTTCATGTCCTGTTTCTCCTCTGGTTCATGATGATCCTGAGCACATAAATGCACCTGCAGAGCACTCGAGTGTGTCCACGTTGTGTTTTCTATTCCAGGAGGCCTTGTCAGCTTGCATAAAGCACAGCACTGAGCAGATGGGGTTGTTGTCAAGAGGAAGAAATTAATGAGCTCTGTGACATCCTAAAAATGCTGGGAGGGGAAGGCAAAAAGGTTAAGAGTTGGATTCTGAACCTCCTGGTGTTCACACTTCCTTGGAAGTGAGTCAGTGATGCACTGCAGAATAACAGCATTAAATGTGGAGCTTGATGGGACATATGGGGGGTTTGATGCTGTGCCTTGGAGTGCAGCAAGATAAAAGGGATAAATGGAAAAGCCTGAAGCCTACGTTAAAAAGTCAGGTTTTGTCTTTCCAAGCTAAACTGGGGGGGTAATGTTGGGTTTTTCTGTAAAAATTGATAGGGAAGAGTCCACCAGAGAAAGAAACTGTGAATATGAGAATTATTGTACAGGGTGGACATGAATGTTTGGGTTTGAAGACCTGTCTAGAAGTGGAGCTGCTGTGATCTGTATCAGGAGAGGCAGGAAAGTGCATTTTCTCTTCAGTTTCCTCAATAAAATATAATCTATAATGTAGACAGAGGCTTTTATTTCTTACTCACTTCTCCAAAAACATACTGTAGGTTCCCCAAAAATTTTTCTCTGAAATTCTCTGCTTAAAGATAACTCAATTGAGTCTGAGATCTTTGACAAGAGTAAATAATGAGATAAAAAAGATGGAACACAGGAATCCAGCTCTGGTTTTTGTTGGCATGCTTGAGCCATTGCTGGAGTTGCTGAGATGTGTGTGATGCTTGTAGCTAAGACAAGGAAGATGAGGACTTGGAAAGGGAAGAGGAGGTTTTTTGGAGGGGGATGAAGAGAAGCTGCCTCTCTATCTTATATATTCATAAAATAAAATATTATTTGCTATTAAGAGAAGGAAAATAAGGCTTAAAAGCACATTCCAGTGAAAAATAGAATAAATTATCGACCAGATGGTTTTATTTTTTTTCAATACTGTGAATGACCTAGAAGATAATAAGGTAAAGTTCTTCTTTTCCCCACAGTAACACATCCATACCCTTTTTCTCCCTACTGATAGAACAGTTCAGCTGTAAAATGAAGGTGGAGGAGCTGCTCTTTGGGCAGCAAATCCAAGTGACAGTGTGAAGCTGTTGCAAAAATCAGGTCCTCACTGCCTTGCACTCTTCCCTGACTTATTTCCTAGTGTAATCATCATCATTATTCAGTGCTTGTGTTACAGAGCCTTGAATTTTCCTGGCTGCTCC
This sequence comes from Brachypteracias leptosomus, assembly GCA_013401335.1. NCBI lineage: Eukaryota > Metazoa > Chordata > Aves > Coraciiformes > Brachypteraciidae > Brachypteracias > Brachypteracias leptosomus. The sequence continues at coordinate 85,950 of VYZX01027895.1, read as the reverse complement.
TCAGTAAAAATAAAACAAACACAGTCACTCAGTTCTGATTTTGGGGTGTATTCAACAGCATAACTGAGAATTGAGCAGGAAGTGAAGGGTTTGGTCTGGTGGTTGGTGGGTTTTTCTGTTTCTCTCATCCACTTCCTGAACAAACTTCAGCTGGTCTTTGAACTGAGCTATTCCAGAGCAGTGCTAACACCAGCCTGTTGTCCTGCCTCCTGTTGGATGCTTTATGTGGCTGGCTGGTGTGAAAAGGCAGCTGGATGCTTTTAACCTTAATCATTCTATTTCTTTACGCAAGAAGCCGAATGTTTGTTTCTGATCTTGTGTGAACACTAATTTGTCTACATCTGAATGATTCATGTAGTTGGAAATGAAACCTCTACTGGGATGAGTAGTTTCTGTTCACAAAGGATCTTAGTAACTGTGTCATGTTGTACTACAAATGTATTTCACAGCTTTTTCACTTTACCATTCTCTTTCTAGGTGATTGGCTTGTTGGATGTGTTCACCCCTGCCAAGTCACTAGAAGAATTCAATGATGTGTAGGTAACTTCTCTGAAGACTGCAACAAACCAGCTTTTGTGTCTTCCTTGCATCTGCTAGATGCTTATAGAAATATCTGCCACCTTAATTTGTCTGCCCTCCTCCTCAAACCGTTCTGAAATCCAACCCAAGAGATACGAGGACATCCTAAACTATTGGACTGGTCAAACTTGTTGGCTTGTGTTTTATTGAGCAGTGCTGTAGGGATCCATGTGCTAATCTGCTGTGTTATTTAAAGTGGCCTGAGCTGCATTTCATTCAGCAACACGCTTTGGGACAGTCAGCCCTGCTGCTGGAGCTTCATGGGGAATCTTTCTCCTAATCCTCTTGGGTTGCTTCACAGCCAGCATGTCTCCTTTTGTTCCCAGGTACCTGGTGACACACCTTATGGGAGCAGATCTCAACAACATTGTGAAATGCCAGAAACTCACCGATGACCATGTGCAGTTCCTCATCTACCAGATCCTTCGGGGGCTGAAGGTACTTGCACCTGTCCTACCTGAATGGTGGGAGCTCATCAGTGGGAGGTGGAGGTTCTTGATGAGTGTCATAGAATGGTTTGGGTTGGAAGTACCTCCAAAGGTCATCTAGTCCAACCCCCCTACAAGAAGCAGGGACATCTCTACCTAGGGCAGGTTGCTCAGAGCCCCATCAAGCCTGACCCCAGGGATGGGGCCTTCTCCATTTCTCTGGGAAACCTGTTCTAGTGATCCAACACCCTCATATTAAAGAACTTTTATCTAATATCCAATCTAAATCTACCCTGTTCTAGCTTAAAACCACCACCCCTCATCCTGTCACTACAATCCCTTGAGAACAGATCCTCCCCTGCCTTCCTATAGGCCCCTTTCAGGTATTGGAAGGTCACAGTAAGGTCCCCCTGGAGCCTTCTCTCCTGCAGGCTGAACAACCCCAGCTCTCTCAGCCTGTCTCCACAGCAGAGCTGCTCCAGCCCTCTGATCATCTTTGTAGCTCTCCTCTGGACACATTCCAACAGGTCCACATCCTTCTTGTGTTGGGGGCTCCATAGCTGGACACAACACTCCAGGTGAGGTCTGACCAGGGCAGAGCAGAGGCAGAATCCCCTCTCTTCATCTGCTGCCCACACTTCGTTTGATGCAGCCCAAGATGGGATTGGCCTTGTGGGCTGCCATTGAGCATTGGTGGCTCATGTCCAGCTTTTCATCCACCAGTACCCCCAAGTCTTTTTCCATGTCATATCCTCAGCAATTCACACAAGTGCATGGTGGGACTTCTCTAACTTCCCTAAGGTATCATAGGACAACCTGTGGTTACTGTCCCTTCCCTTCATACCTCTTTGGAGCTCTGGACCAGTAATGTATCATTTCAGAAGCTATTTCTATACATTCCTATGGGCAGAGTCTGGAAAATTATGACCTGTGCTGCTCCCTGACTGTGAATCTTCCATCCTGTCCATTTGTGGATGTGCTGTTCCACTTGTGGGGCAGAGCTCCTGGGTGTTCCACAGGAGAACACCTGCCCACTCGAAACCCACAGACACACACTTGGTTCCTCTGCCAACGAGCCACAGCAGTTGAGTTGTGTGGGATGGGGTAGGGCAGCACTGTCTAGGGAAGGAATGAGAGGGAGGCTGCTTGGACTGTTATATAAAATTTGTCTTCTTGCTTTCCAGTACATCCATTCTGCTGACATCATACACAGGGTGAGTATTTATCCTGACGTAAATCCTACATTTACCTGTACTGAACCAATGTCTTTAAAAAATGTGCCACAGAACCTTGCAAAGTAGCATCTCTAGAAACAAGGAGAAATCTTCTGAGAAATCATTTCAGTTACGGAAATGTTTGTCAAGATCTTTAGTTTCTATTCCTGCCTATGTCTGGCTCATGTCCTTGTGAAATAGGCTCTCTGTGTGTTAAATATACATCTACAGTGCTGGTGTTGCCAGAAGCCTTTATGTATTTTCACTCCTGTGACACCACAGAAGAGAGAGCTGACTCTGGGATCAAGCAGTTTCCTGAGTGTGGAGAATGGATATTTACAGCCAGTTAGAATCTATTTCCATCTAAAAATAGGGGGTTTTCCATCTATTTTCCATTCCTTACATTATCATCTACCTTAGACTTCTGAAACAACATATGCACCACCATTAATGCTGATGTTGTTTGATTTTTTTAGGATTTGAAGCCTAGTAACCTAGCTGTAAATGAAGACTGCGAGCTGAAGGTAACGTAGTCACGAGTTCTGATTGGTCTGAGTTGAGTGGAGACCATGTGGATGTTAAAGGGACAAAATAATCCCTTATAGAAACACTTCTGTGGCCCCAAGTCATAACATCCTTCCCAGCTGTAAAGGGCTGTAAGGATGGTTTTTCTGCCCAGGGAGACTGTGGAGTCTCCTTCTCTGGAGACATTCAGAACCCGCCTGGGCACGTCCCTGTGTGACCTGCTCTGGGTGATCTGCTCTAGCAGGGGGGTTGGACTGGATGATCTTTCGAGGTCCCTTCCAACCCCTGACACTCTGATTCTGTATCTGCTCCTGTGTTTTTAATGAATTGTATGAAAGTGAAGAGTTCTCAGCTTTACTTTGAATGTAGTTGTCCTAGAGATGGGATATCCAGAGCTCATTCTGATTGTTGGGTCCTACCTCTTCTAGGCTGGTGTCTGCAAGAGGTTGTGAAATCATTTCATCATCTGCCTTTGCAGTTGCCCCACATCTCCACCCAACCCAAGCACTGGCTGATGATGTGCTCTACCCAGTGTGCACAGTTGTGCTGCAGTAGTTGGTTGGTGTCTTTTCTGTTCTGCAGATCCTGGACTTTGGCTTGGCCCGGCACACGGACGATGAGATGACCGGGTACGTGGCCACCCGGTGGTACAGGGCTCCTGAGATCATGCTGAACTGGATGCACTACAACCAGACAGGTAACACCTTGAGCACGAGGCTTTTCAGTTCCTTGACTGTGGGGAATGTCCTTTATATGTGCTCTTTTCCATTTGATCCCATGAGTTGGTTGTCATGGTAACTCCAGTAAGGGTGATTAGAAGAAGGAAGACACAGAGTTAGTGTTTGAATTGCCAGGTGTCAGTTCAGAGTCATCCTGATAGTCACAAGACTTCTTCACTCAAGCCTTTGAAATTGCAATCAGTAAAATATTGTCAGCACTTCATCCCTTTTTTTCCCTAGCACAGTGGTTTTTAGAGTGAGTGGAATTGTCATAGAATGGCTTAGGTTGGAAGGGACCCTAGAGATCATCTAGTCCAGCCTCCTTGCCATGGGCAGGGATGCCTCTCAATGAGGAGGTTTCTGGGAATACACTGGAAAATGTCTGGAGTTGTGGTGTGAGGAAATGCTAAAAAGTATATAAATCTGCCTTCCTTTTGTCTCTTCTGAACCACTTCTTCACATTCCACCTTCCTCCAAATTCCCAGTATCTTCTCAGCAGCACACCGTGCTTCCCTGCAACCCTCCCAGATCAGGCACAGAGGAGAAAAGCAAATGCTGAGAACAGTCCTTGTACAGGAGACCATGTGGGCTCTGAGTAAATAATGTGCTGCTTGACTTTCATACTTCATCACTTTGTCTTCTTTTCCTCTTCCCTGAACATGGACTTGTCCTGTAGCTGTAGTGTGGTAGCTGGTGGTGTTGAGGTTGAATTTACACAGGGATATAGGGAGATAGATTCTGGAGCTGTCTGGGACAGGTTTCTTCCTCTCTGATAGTGCAGATCCCTTCCCAGCTCTGCTGGTCAATGCACATTATGCTCTGGAAGGGAAATCTGATCTGGAATTCTGTTACCTGGCCAGATCCTAGAGAACTTAATTACTGAGCAGTATCAGCTTGCAGCATATCTCTGGTGGTTTGAACACCAGAAGATATTTAAGGATGAATTGTTGGTACTTGTTGGATGGGGTGATTCTATTGAGACTGTTTTTCTGCATGACTTTTCTTTTGTTTTCTGTTTTGTTTTGTTTTACTCAGTTGATATTTGGTCAGTGGGCTGCATTATGGCTGAGCTGTTGACTGGAAGAACGTTGTTCCCTGGTACAGACCGTATCCTTTAAGAGTAATATATTCTTTGAAATGCATCTTAGAGATCTTCATTTTCACAGGCTTCACAAGAAAAAAGAAGTTGTGGGTTTGTTTGCAGGGGTTTTTTGTTTGTTTTTAAATTAATGACGTTTTACTCACAGTAAAATGAGGTGAGTTCTTGATTATGCTGCATGTGAAACAATCAGAATGTGCAAGAAGGCAAATATTTTTTTTGTTGTTGTCTCTTAGCATCACTAGAATTGCTCACATGCTATTTCTGGGAGTTCTTTTCCTTTAAGTTAATTTAAATTCATTGCTCTTTGAGTTTGTAGAAAATAGCTGCATGGAGTAGGCTGCTCAGAATTGTCTTGCACTTCAGGTTGCTGGCAAGTGTGGAGCATTCCCTCCTCCTGGCCTTGGCTGTGCCCTGGTGGAGTGCTCTGAAAGCAGTGGGTTTGCAGATCCCCCAGTGCCAAGGATCTCAGGCCAAGCTGCTCTGAAATACTCAGGTTCTGCTTCCATGCTGGAGTGTAAACACATTGTGAGCCTTCCTTCCTGGTGTGCTTGTACTGATGGGAAGAATCAAGCTCCACATCTTTCCCAAATGATTTATTTTTTTTTTCCTGCACTAAAGAGAGCTGGGTAGGACACTTGGTCAGATTTCTTAGTGCACCTGCTCACATTTATCCCCAGGAAATTAGGACTGAGGTATTATGTGACTAGTTAGACTGACAGCTTCTGTTTCCCCTGCCACACAACACCCAGGGGTGAGTTACTACTAGCAGATTGTTCACTGGAGTTTATTTGCCAGAGAAAATGACATTACCCACCTTTTACTGAAGTTTACTCTTTGTCCCACAGTTAATTTTAATAATTTCTATTAATTTATTAGTATATATATCTGTTAATTCAAATCTGCTGGCATATGATGAAAAGAAAAGTAGTGTTGGAAGTGCTGGTCTTGTGTGTAGGGTGTTACTTCTGGAAAGCATTTAATTTCCACAATCCTTTCATGGAGGGGCTTTCATTCCAGCTCTGACCCAGCCTCACCTCCCTTTTCAATATGCTTTGACTTTATCCTTTTTACTCTTTTTCTGCCTGTCTCCATCTCACAATCTCTCTCCAGATCTGTCACACTTGCTGTGCTCTGCTGTTCAGTCATCTCTGCTCTATCTTTCTGTTGTCAGTGACAGAAGCAGAACCAAAATGAGTGTGGCTTAGAAGCTAGAAAAAAAACTATCAGATTTCTCTCTGCTAATTTAGCAGCTATCATTTGGTTGGGACAGATTTTTTCATTTCAAGACAAAAAGAGAAATCAAGACTTGTTTGCTCAAACAAAGCAAAAGCCTTTAAGCTGTTGCCATTATTTGACCCTAGTCAAGGTGACACTTTAGATTTTAAAAATCTTGATACTTGCAACTAAAAAACTGTTTTCTCATAGGATTTTCAATCTGTAAGAAACACTTCTTGATGAATTGAACAAACCAGTTTATCTGCCAAGCCTGGCAAGTGTTTTCTCCAAGCTGTGAATTATATCCTCCATGCAAAATAAAGTTTCCTTTTAAGATCTAAATTATTTGCTTTGTCACATTAAGATGCTTCACTAATTTCTATCTCCCAGCAGATGCTTGTGATTCTTTCCTTTACATTGCTTCCTTTCTTTCAGCACTTTAGAATTAAATGCTTTTGCTGTTCTGAGTTAGATTTTAAGAAAAATAACCCAAATCCTCTTCCATTGTAGATAAAACTTTGTCATACTATAATTCCTCCAGTGTGTGTGGTAAGTAATGTGTGCAATGTTTGATTGTGAGGTTAGAGCTCTAAGGGGAGCAGGTTTGTGGTTATGAGCCTTGTTTGTGCATGTGCCTCTTACCCAAGGATCCCTGAGGACCAAGCTGCCAACTTTATCTCCAGCTTTGCTGATATCTAACAATGAGCACAAGTGAGATAACGATGGGTTCTAGCTCCTTCCTGCCATGCAGGGCTCTTGGAAGCTGTTCTATATGCATGATTTTTGGAGGTGGTTTCAGGTCTTTTCCAGCTCTACACCTTGTTGGATACTTCAGATATTTCCAGTACCTGAAGGGGCTCCAGGAAGGCAGGGGAAGGTCTGTTCAAAAGGGTTTGTAGTGACAGGACAAGGAGTGATGGTTTTAAGCTGGGAGAGATTTAGGCTGGAGATTAGAAAAAAGTTCTTTAAGGTGAGGGTGACAGATGAGTGGAATGGGTGCCCAGAGAGGGGGTGGAGGCCCCATCCCTGGAGTCCTTCAAGGTGAGGCTGGATGGGGCTCTGAGCAGCCTGCCCTAGGTAGAGATGTCCCTGCTGGTGTAGGAGGTTGGACCAGATGACCTCTGGAGGTCCCTTCCAGCCTCAAACATTCTATGATTCTACTTCTGGCCTCTGGATAGTTTCTTGGTACTATGCAGACTTGCTGAGGCCTGTGTGCCTCCTGCACTGTCACAATGCAAGTGCTGACTTACAGACTTCACGAGTAATAACATGTTTAACTGAAGGTGGATTTACCATCCTAGAAGCCAAGGCTATGGTACATCCAGATCCCCTGCAGTTCTGGGGGTTCACCTTGCAGGGTGACTGTGCTGGGTGTCCAGGAAGCTGGAAACTGCTCCTGTTTGACAAGGAGCAGAAGAATTGGACATTTGGTCTTAAGACAATTTTCTCAACTCTAGCTTCCCATTTCCAAACTGCAATAGATAGTGGCAGAATAGGGAAAGCCTTCCCAGGGTGATCATCCTCCTGTTCAGGTGGGTCTCTGGTTGGAAATATCAGTCCTGTTCATCAAGGATTTGGCAGAAATTGTAGAATTAGAATCATAGAATGATTTGGGTTGGAAGGGACCTTAAATCTCATCTAGTTCCAACCCCCTGCCATGGCAGGGACACCTCCCACTAGAGCAGGTTGCTCAAAGCCCCATCCAGCCTACTCTTGAACACCTCCAGTGATGGAGCCTCCACAACTTCCCTGGACAACCTGTGCCAGTGTCTCACCACCCTCAGAGTGAAGAACTTCCTAATTTCTAATCTAAATCTCCTCTCCTCCAGTTTGAAGCCATCATCCCTTGTCCCATCACTACAAGCCCTCATAAAGTCCCTCCCCAGCTTTCTTGTAGGCCCCCTTCAGACACTGGGAGGCTGCAGTGAGGTGGTGTGATGTTATTTAGAGCCCATCAGGTATTTCTGTATATGACCTGGAGATGCATAATCCATGTAAGGGGTTTCAGTACAGGCAAGAAGCCCTCTGGTTAATTTAATCTGGTAAGTAATTACGTTGTATTCTGAGGTGATGATCTTCAATGTGACTGTGATGATTATGCCACTGATGAACTAATGCTGAATTTAGTTTTGAGTTCTGAAGGACCTAATCTGTACAGATTCTGAACATGGGTGTCATTGACTTGAAGCAGGAATTGTAGGTACTCTTAGGAAAAAAAATAATACAGTCTGAGCTCTGCAGGATTGTTAAAATATTCCTTACAAGATTAAATGTAAGTTAATTTAATTGTTCCTACTGTAATCTACAGGTGGAAATATTTCTAATACTGCTAAAATCTCTGCTGGGAGGTGGAAAAGGGGAACAAGGTTGTGGGGAAGGATGAGGCAGACAAAAAACTAGAGGTTCTGAACATCAGAGTCCTTTGGGATTTTAATGTGAGGCAGAGCTAGAGGCTTTCTTTGTGTCATTGTTGTATCTGTCTCATGCCAAGATCACTTTCTGTTAAACATGTATATTCTTAGATTATTTTTTAACAGCTCTTGTAATGTGAATGATTCATACGTGTTGACTTTGTTTGACAATTTGCCTTGCACAAAATGACAGAAGGTACAAATGAGACTCTCTCAGATGTGTTGTCCTAGTTTTGCCAATTTTCTGTGTGTTTTAAGTTGACTGTGTTCCCTTTCAACTCCTCAGAGTATTTTTATTACTATTTTATCCAGTAGTATGAGACTTCCATGGTAACTAACCAGCCTGCAATGACACATTCTTCTGATACTCTTGCTCGTGGTGGCAGCTAAAATGACTTCTGACCTTTGCTTTGCCTGGGTAAGCTCTGACCTCCTGTGGTGCCTGCTCCTGAGGGTGATCACAGGCTGGTCACCAAATCTTGGGATCACTGCAACTTGTCCATCATTGGGGGTCCCTCAGTGATGGCACTGGGGGTTTGCATGCTGCACTTTCCTTCTCCATGCACATGTGCTTGGTTTTTTTTCTTTTGCTTTGTATTTACTAAGTCTTTTTCCTGTCTTTAATTGCTTCTGGCTCATTTCTCTGGGATGTGGTAGACCCTGTAGTTAACCAGGTTATAGGTGGCAGGCCCAAGACTAGAGGCAGGGGCTGGGTTTTGATGTGCCCATGGCCAGTTAAACATTCTGCATTTTCTCTGGTTTCTCCAAGAGGTCACTGAAGCCCATTCCACAAGTGTCTCCTGATGGCAATTTTCCCTGAGAAAAGAGCTGACAGCAAACTGGGCAGCACAGTTGTTGGCTCACATGGTGCACGTTGATTTTAAACTCCTTTAAATTATTTTAAATACCTAAACTGAGGTAAGGACAGGAGCAAATGGCCTCAAGTTGCACCAGGGGTGGTTTAGATTAGATATTAGAAAAAAATTATGGTGAAGCATTGGACCAGGCTGCCCAGGGAGGTGGTGGAATCACCATCCCTGGAGGGGTTCAAAAAATTAGATGTGGCACTTCAGGACATGGTAGTGTTGGGTTGATGGTTGGACTTGATGATCTTAGGAGTCTTTTCCAACCTTAATGATTCTGTGGCATGTGAATTCAGAGAGATGTCAGGCATCTAAATTTGCACGATTCTCTTGCACAAGAAGGAGGGATTGACTCTTGGGTTTTGAGTGTTTAAATAGGTGGAGTTGGCCAAGTGAGACCTTAGTTCAGCTGTTCTGACAAAGTGCTATTTCCAGGGCTTTTAATTCATCTCCTATGTAAAGCTTTAGACCAAAGTTTACACCAAAAGGTTTTAGCAGAGTGTTGGTGATTCCCTTCACACAGAGTGTGCCAATATTGCAGGAGCTTTGAGGCTCTCTTTAAACAGAGGAGACAGTCTCTGATGTTCTTGGAGCACTAAGAGATACTCTACTAAGGAACTACATATCTTAAAACACAAGGAAGGTGTTGATCCCAGAAAAAACCACTGTCTAGTAAGTAGACTCCTATTATTGAAAGGAAAATATGTGACTAGTTGGATATAATTTTAAGGGCAAACACAAACATTAGAGACAATGAAGTGAGGACTAAATTTTGAAGGGCAGTTTGGAGGGCAGTGCAGGGAAGAAGGGAGATTATTCTTGTAGTGGTTTTAGAAGCTCCCTTGTATCTCCTTACCATCTTGAGTTTTAGACATAAACCTGAGTTTTTAGTGGATTTTTTTCCCCTCAAGTGATGCCAAATAATTAATTTTTCTACCCTACTAAAGAGAACAGCTCAGGCTGGTCCCTGGCCTGGTGGGAGCTCTGTGCTGGATTCTGCACCTGCAGTACTATGTCCTGAGAGCTTCTCATGGAGAGATTCTAAACCCAAGCCCATGCTCTTGGCCACTCCAGCAAGTCTGTAGAGAGAAGGGAGATAGATCCAGGGGCTTTGTCCTCCTGCCCTGCTGGTCCAGGAGCTGGTGGGGACCAGCACCCTGGTGAGAGGTGTCCCCAGGCTCAGGTGTAGCGCTGCTCTAGGTCACCAGGCACTTTCTCACTTGTAGAAGTGGCTGAATTACCTTGGAAGGTGTTCACTGAAGGCCTTGACTCTTGAAAAATATTATCACCTAAACTTTCCAGCCTCCTGCTTTCCTTCATCTCTCACTAACACAGCCTGACCCTGCTACCTGTGCTGCTGCGGCCGGGGGAGCAGCGCCCGAGCCCACCCCTCACCCTGAGGGTGCTGTGCCCAGCTCCGTGCATGTGGGGTGCTCACAGAGGAGCTGTTCCAGCTGACACAGACTGAGCTGTGTTATTTGGGGGTATTCCGTGGTACACGAGAGGAAAAAATGCAGTTTGCTTAAAATAGCTCCTCAGTCGAGGCCTCCAGCATTCCTAGGCTGACATGTCGCGCTTTTCATTTTGATTTGTCCCAGCATTTTCCTTTATGGTCCATCATTAGATATTGATCAGTTGAAGCTCATTTTGAGACTCGTTGGAACCCCAGGGCCTGAGCTTTTGAAGAAAATCTCCTCAGAGTCTGTGAGTTCACACTTTGATTGTAATATCTGCCCTTCCTCTTGGAAGTCCCCGCTCTGTGTGTTGCCCTCCTCTAGTCTACCTGTAGTATGTGGTGGGATTTCTTTTCTTTTCCTTTATTTTTTTTTATCCCTTTGTCATTCTCTGCTCTTGGATTGCTTTGAGTTCTTACATTGTGTGCATCTGATTTTTATTCCTCTTATCTCTGCCTGTGCTATGATTTCTTCCATATTCTCATTTTGCTGCTTCGTGACTTTCCTTTCAGTTGGTGGGTTTATACTTGGTGATACATGAACCATCAGGTGCTGCTGGGGAAGTATTTTTCACAGCCAAGAGCTTGAGGCTCATCTCAATTATTATTTCTCCAGATTGCCTACCCAAGGATCTTTCATAACAGGAGCAAGTGTGTTACCCTTTAAACACACACAGTCCCTTCTGTGGGGCACTTAATTTCTGAAGCACTCTTTGCCTTTGAGCATAAAATCCAGAATGCCTTTTGGGGGCTTTTGTGGCAGCTCTTTCCAGGACACACAGTGTAGAGTCTGCTGAGGATAGAACTAATTGTGCCATGTATTCAAAGGGTGTTGCTGCCCTTTCATCAAGCAAAAAGCTTTCTGCAGCCCCTGGTTTAAAGGGTGGCCTCTCCTTTCAGCCGTGCTGCTGTAGTGTCCTAATTGTGAATTGTGACCTTCTGCAAAGACAGTATTAAATGGCATTTAATTTTACCTGGTTTTGAAGGTAAAGTGCAAAAAACATCAAGCAGGAGATGCTGTAACAGGGTGGATTAACACATTAACACAAGGCGAGCAGGGAGGTCACCAGCAGCTCATTTCAGCAAGTCTCTGCTGCTGATCCTTGGCAGGGGCTCAGTGTGGTGGGGGATGAGGATGGGGTGAGCTCCTGCTGCAGCTTCAGCTCCTTTTCCTGTGCCAGGGATGGAAAATCCTCAGCCTTGGTGATGGTGGGTGTGTGGTGCAAGCTGGGACCAGTTGGTACCTTGCAGGGCACCCATTTAAGAAGCCCTGGATGGGTCAGAAGGGAACAGCTCTGCTCTGGGTGCCCCCTGCAGTGACCTGGAGGAGGCTGGAAGGGCAGGGGATTAGTGAGGGATGAGCTTAAAGGTTGCCAGGGTTAGCAAAAGATTAGTTGGCGTATGTAAGGTTGAAGTGGGTCTTTCTTTTTCTTTTAACATTGCACAATAAAAAGAATAATTGCTCATAGCCAGGTCCAGATGAGGAGGCTGTTTAAAAAGCAAACCCCACAGTAAAGTGCTGTTCCTACTAATTTTTTCCATCCTATGGAAAGAGCAAAACCATGAAGTGTTTGAGGGCCTTTAGAGTGTCCCTGGAAGGTATTCTGGTTTTCTGCTGCATTACTTCACTTTGCTCTTCCTTTCCCTGTCTGCTCACTGACACCAGCTAACTCTCTCTTATGCAATGCTAATGTCTTGCTAATTTTGCATTTTTTGCCTTCTGTCACCTCGCCCACATATCCCAGTGCATTCAAAGCTGTTGAGAAGGAGGTGTCACTTGTGAGCCCATTTCACTTTGCACCACAAGGAATTTAAATACTTTCTATGCAGCAAGAAAAAAACCAAAAAAGCTGGTAACCAGTGCAGAGGATACAATTTATTTTTTTTGTGCGTTCCCATTTTAATTTTTATTGCTTTTCCTGAGGCTGTGTGTAGCTGCAGCAGCCTAGGGAAATTTTTGAGGGGTAGCTTCAGCCAAAGGAAACATCTACTCGGGTGGCTTAAAGCCCTTGGGGAGTGTGAACGCAGCCGTGTCGTGGTGTGATGCTGCTTGTCATGGGCAGAAATCCCTCCTGTGCTGACACTCTTACCACTGGCCAGTAATCCTCTGTTGTTCCAAGTGTTCACTAGTGCAATTGCTAAACTTTTCCTCATGATTTGAAAACAAAAATAATCCGTGGGCCCTGCCTGTCGTGGCCCTTGCCTTGTGGTTCGCAGAAGCCGTGCTTTGTGTGCAGCTGTTCTCTGTTTGGAATGGGGTGTTTTTTTGGCACTGTTTTTAACAAAGCCCTTGACTAGGCACTTAAGATATTAACCAGCTTCAGCAGATCATGCGTCTGACGGGAACACCCCCTGCATATCTCATTAACAGGATGCCCAGCCACGAGGTGAGCCCTGAGCAGGCGAGGGGGGTTTGCAGGGCAGGTCTGCACTCACAGTGTCTCTGCTTCAATAAATGAACGTGCTCGCATGCTGCATGGGGGGGCAATTAACTGTGGTGAGGGTTTTTCTGTCTGAAATAAGGTTTGGAGGGTGTGTGCTCCACCCCCAGCCCTGTGAGGCTCAGCAGAGCCTGGATGTGAGTTGGTTTGGGTTTGCCACACGCAGCCCTCCAGCACTTGCTTCTTGCAGCACCTCTTTGCTTTCCAGTCTTGCATGAACCCCGTCACCTCAGCTCTTCCTCTGCTGTCCTGAGCAGCCTTTAGCTGGGAAGGGATAATGCTGATGGGCTTAGTCAGTATTGCAATAAGTAAAGAGAAGGCAGAGAGGAGACAGACAATGTTTCAGGATGGTTGAAATGTTCTTTGTCTCAGTGGCTGGACTGTGTCAGACTTCAACAGAGCGTTTATTTCCACAGGCAAGGAACTACATCCAGTCCCTGTCCTACATGCCGAAAATGAACTTTGAAAACGTGTTCATTGGTGCCAATCCCCTGGGTAAGGCTGTGCTAACCCTTGTGCTCCTCCTGAGGCTGAGGCTGGCATGTCCTGGCACACCAAGACTTGCCCAGAGCTCTGTTTTGATTGCAGAAGTAGCTCAGGATGGAGCTACGAGCAGCTTTCAAAGTGTGTGTGGGCTGGGGGTAGAGGAGGAAGAAGTTGTGGATGATGGGTGGGTGCTGAGAAACTGCAGATTCCTCATAGCCATGGGGCTTTTGTGAGTTTAACCTTCAGAATCAAGCATCACACAGCTCACAGTGTCAAATCTTTTCTCTTTTCTGGGTTGGTGCTTTTGCAGCTGTGGACTTGCTGGAGAAGATGTTGGTCCTGGACACAGACAAGCGAATCACTGCAGCAGAAGCCCTGGCCCACGCCTACTTCGCTCAGTACCACGACCCAGATGATGAACCAGTGGCAGACCCCTATGACCAGTCCTTTGAAAGCAGAGAACTTGAGATTGAGGAATGGAAAAGTGAGTTTGGGGGTGGGGCAGAGCCAACGTGCTTCCTTTGAGGGCCCCTGCACGGTTCAGCTGAGCTGGGGTAGTTGGAGGCAAAAAGAAATGGGTGCAAACGTGGGTGTCCTGTTCCTTCTGAGGTCCTGACACTGAGCAGGGACTTATATAATTAATGCAGTCCCTGGTAACTAATTATTAATGTGAGCAAACATAGGTGGTTGCTCATGTCTTTGTTTTCAAACTCATTCACATCTCAAGGCTCTAGAAGTATCTTTTATTGTGTGTGTTAGTTTCTGAGAGAGGTTCTCATTTAATGGTTTAGGGGTCAGGGAGATGTTGGATGAAGGTTGGACTTGATGATCCTAGAGATGGTGACTGCCCAGGGAGGTGGTCCAGATAGTAGGAGTAGATGTAGCACTTGAGGCTATGGTCTAGTGGTTGGGGAGAGGTTGGGATGAAGCTTGGACTTGATGATCCTAGAGGTCCTGTCCAGCTGTAATGATTCTATGATTCTAGAGGTTTTTTCCAACCTAAATGATTCTATGATTTGTGAGAACTCCTTTTTTCATTGCTTATTCTTTGCTGCTTTTTAATTAAACCATGGTTTTCAATTAAAATAGTGTTAGAACCTTTTGGATTATAGAATCATAGGATTGTCAGGGTTGGAAGGG
>VYZX01027895.1:47858-70524 GCA_013401335.1 Brachypteracias leptosomus | reverse complement strand
GTTCTGACCTCCTGGGTTCAGAGGAGAGCTCAGGACGGGGGGTTTCTTGTGAGATCAGATGTTAAAAAAGAAAAATGGTCTTCAAAGAAACAGCTCCAGCAGCTTGTGCCAGAACTTAAGTTATTTCCTGAAAAGAAGTTGGTTTAGAGGTATTGGAATCCAAAGCAAAGACATGAGCATGCATAAAGCCACAAGCTCCCTTTCACTGTCTATATCTATAAATATAAATATTTATATATATATATAAAACTAACATTTACTAGAGGATTTTTTTTTTTCTTACCCTCTCAGATAAGAGCTTCTTGGCTGTTTTTTAGCAGGTTGATCTCTGCCTGAGGAAACAGGAAAAAGGGAGTACTTTGAATACAAACATGGTTCAGATGTTTTGTATCTTGGAGGATTCTGGGGGGGGGGGGTGAAAAGCCCAGAGGTAGAGCCTGGCAGGAGGGAGGTTTCTCAGTGTGTCTCTGGGCTAGAGCTGGAGCAGGGGAGCTCAGGAGCCCAGTGTTGGGATGGTGGAGGAGATGGTTTTAGGTGGAGGAGATGTTTTTTAGGTGTGAGGAGCACACCTGTGTATGTGAGGAGAAAGGCTTGGGCAGTATTTTGTATTCTTGTTACTGATGAGGATGGAGAGGACCCGTTTGTGGTGGGTTGGACCCATTTGTGGTTGGTTGGACCCATTTGTGGTGGGTTTGACCCGTTTCTGGTGGGTTTACCCTGTTTGAAGAGGCAGCACAAAGGGCTGGGACACGGGTGGCAAAGCCATCAGCTCTTCCTAGGCTACTCCAATGATCTCTTCAGGTCAGACACTCACTCAAGGTCTGGGGTGAAGCTGAAGCGAGAGGTTCACCCACACTCTGTGACAAACCTCTCCTGAGCCCCCCCAGACCAGGCCAGCCCCCCTCCCTTCCCTGCTGGACCCACAGTCCAGGCAGTTCCCCTGGAGATGTAGATACCCCCTGTAAAGCCACCACCAGATTATTTTTATCAGCCTTTTTCTGTGTAGATGCTCCAGTGTGATTTCCTGCGGAAATATTGCTCCAGATTTTTAAAGGTGTAGATGTGGTGTGTGCCTGTGTGTGTGTGTGTGTCTGTGTGTGAGGGGGAACGTTCCTTGGAGCCCCCTGGCCGAGCAGAGGACGCTGCAGACATCTGCCATTTGGTTCCTACCCATGGATTTTGCTGTAATTGGTGATGCCAGAGAAGATGTCACGATACCACTGGTTACAAATAAAACCTATTTTTCAGATTTACTGTGCTGATGGTCCTTCCAGACCTCCTGCATGATGTGAATTCCTCCATGGTGTCCTTGTGATGGTTGGGGTGGGAGGACCAAGGCTGTGACCTGGTGACTGGCTCCACCTGCTGACACTGTGCTTGTGTCCCCAGAGAGTCTCACCACAAGTACTGGACACAGAAGAAATACTTTTATTTTCTGTTCAGTACACCACAGACCAGTGTGCTGCTGCTTCCCAGGACCTTCCCCAGCAGCACTAGTTTGTTTGTTCACGATTTAAGAGTGATTTTCTTTTCTTTTTTCCCCTCTTCAGCTGCCACCCAGTTGGTGTTGGATGGGAACAGGGTGTTGGTGGGAACAGGAGCATCCTGGATCTCCACAGGGGAGATTTTCAGTTGGTATTGGTGATCCAGAGCAAAGTCCTGCTCCTTGGAGAGTTGGGCTTGTTCAGAGAGACCTGGTGGCCTTGCAGGGGATGATCAGAAAGATGGAGAGGGAGGTTTTACCAGGGCTTGTAGTGATAGAATGAGGGGTAATGGGCTCAAACTGGAAGAAGGGAGATTTAGATAAGAAATTAGGAAGTTCTTCACTCTGAAGGGGGTGAGCCCCTTGCCCAGGTTGCCCAGAGAGCTGGTTGCTGCCCCATCCCTGGATCTCGTCAGCCGGATCAATGGTAGGTGACAAGAGGATCTGAGCAGCATTCAACAGCTGGAGGCCTCCTTTGCAAGTGGCACCCCCAGAGCAGGGGTAGATGCTCACCTACAACACCCTGGAACCATTGCAGGGGAGGTTGGCCGGGGCTCAGAGCAACCTGCTCTAGTTGCAGATGTCCCTGCTCAGTGCAGGGGGGTTGGACTTCATGAGTTTGGAAGGTTATTTCCTACAAACTGAGAGCAGAGGGAAAAAGCCTGTTCTGAAATTCTGGGATTCTGTAACCAGGTTGGTCCTTAGGTTCTTCAAACAGCCATGACAAGGTCTCCTGGGTGATAGAGCACAGCAGGGACAAGGTGCTCCAGCCATGTTCTCACCTCACTTGTGCACTGATGTGTAACAGGCCCTGGCTCCAGCAGCAGCAGAGTCAGGAAATAAACCTGGGGCTGGCCTGGGGCTGTAAATACCCGTGAGCAAGAGCGTTGGGGCAGGACGGCCACGACAGCAGCAAACCTGTGACGTGCTGGTTCCTCCAGGAGCCTCCTCTTGCCCAACCACCCCCAGCACAGGTCACTGCTGTGCAATTAGGGAGTTCTGAATGGCTGGGGCATGTCGTGGCTGTGGAGGTGAATTAATGCACGTGGCTGATTCAGATCCCAGCATAGTGGGGTTGGAAGGGACCTCTGGAGATGCTCTGGTCCAACCCCCCTGCTCCAGCAGCTCCCCCAGAGCAGGGGGCCCAGCAGCGTGTCCAGGCCCCTTTGGGATCTCTCCACACAAGGAGACTCCACAACCTCTCTGGGCAGCCTGGGCCAGGCTCCAACACCCTCACCCCAAACAACTTTCTCCTCCTGCTCACATGGAACCTCCTGGGTTCCACTTGGTGCCCGCTGCCCCTTGGCCTGTCCCTGGGCACCCCTGACAAGAGTCTGGCCCCAGCCTCTTGCCCCCACCCTTTAGCTCTTGAGCAGCATTGATCAGATCCCCTCTGAGGCTTCTCTTCTGCAGCTCCACAGCCCCAGGGCTCTCAGCCTGTCCTGGGCACAGAGATGCTCCAGGCCCCTCAGCATCTTCACAGCCTCCACTGGACTCTCCAGTAGCTCCTTGTCTCTCTGCCCATAAGCAGGTAAAATGAGTCTGATGGTGTTTTTTCCCTGATTCCTGTTTATCAGGTAACTTGGCTCTAATCCCACAGTCCAGAGGAGCTGGGAACAGGGACACGGTTGCAGGTGACATGTATGGAAGGGGCAGAGGCCAGGGCAGGGGCTGGGGGGGTTACACTGGTCAGTGCAGGTGCCTGGGCTGGCTCAGCAAGGCTCAGCTTAGTCACTTCCCTTAGGGAGTGTGTCAGATGCAGCGACCTCCTGTGTGGAAGCCCCACCTGAGCCCTGAAAGCTGGAGCAAAGTGTCAGGGGGTGCTCTGCTCACCAGGAATGGACCTTCTCCCAGGCTGGGTCCAGCAGGCACAGCAGGGAACTTGGGCTTTGTGCTGTCCACGAAGGCTCCAGAAGGGATCAAACCTGCTGCAGCAGATGGAACCAGCCCCAGCAAAGCCTGGGGCATAAACAGATCTCAGGATGGTCCCATCTCACAGCTGCTCCTCAACCTCCTTGCTGCAGTCACCTGGACAGAGGTGGAGAACCTCAGCTTGTTCTCTCCACAGCCCCGCTCTGCTGGGGAGCCAGGATGGGAAACCATCACCTTCCTTGCTCTCGGGTGGATATAACCCCTGGGTGTCCTTCAGCAGGAGCCTGGAGCTGTCCTCCAGCAGCTGGCAAGAAGAATGTCCCCGGTGTCTGACGAGGTGCTGTGGCTTGTCCCCGGATTCCCCAGCTTGGCCAGTCCTTACTCATCGGCTTGTTCAGCGCAGGGACTTCACGAGACCCCCTGTGAGCCCCACGAGGACATTTCTCAGCCGCTGACCCGCTGGAAGGGGCGGCTCAAGAGCTGTAGGTGCTGGTGGAGCTCCGGAGGTGTCTGGGCGCTCGGCTCCTCCACCAGAGTCCAGAGGCACCTGCACAAGACTGAGGCGTGTCAGGAAACCTGATGCCTCACCTCGATGTGGAGGCGGAGGGAGGAGGGCCCAAAGACATGTCCCTTCACGCTCGCACCAGCTGAAAACAGAGAAGGAACCTCAGTAGAACCTCTTTGGCCCAGCTCAGGAGGCCTCGTTGTCCTGCTCTCACCCTCCAGCACCCCGGTACTCTGGGGGGGTGGCAGTCCCGCACCCGCCGGGCGATGAACATCGCAAGGAGGAGAGGATTCTACAGGCAGGAGGTGAACAAAACCCTCTGGGAGCTGCCCAGGAGATACACGTCCCTCCACCCGCTGGGCTCCGGAGCCTACGGCTCGGTGTGGTGAGTGGGGTCCTGGGGGGAGTGAAGGGGGGTGTGCGTGGCCACCCCTCCATTAGAGAGGCCATTTGGATGTGTGATGAGGTGGTTTGTGTCCTGCTCCGGCACGGGCAGCAGGTGGGAGACTTGGTTGCTTGAAGAAACTGAGATGTTTTCTCCTGTGGTCACCACGGGTGGGTGGTGGGAAGTGTTTCCCATCCACTTGGTGGGTGCCCAGGCAGGTGGGGCTGCCGGGTGCAGCTCGGGGGTCACCTCAGCCTTGGGGTCAGGCAGCTTTTGAGGTTTCTGGCTGGGAGAAGATCCCTTGGGTGTTGGAAAGCAGCTTGTGGGTGATGACAGAGGTGGGCACTGGAGCAGGGGGGGCTGCGGCGTGTCCTCTGCAGCTTGGTCTGTGCTGCCTGAGCCCAGGGCAGCTGATGCTGAGGGAAAGGAGCTGGGCAATGCAACCACTCCTTGATACCACCTCTAGCTGGATATGATAGGTTGGACATTAGGAAGATTTTTTTTTCCCTGAAAGGGTTCTCGGACACTGGAAGAGGCTGCCCAGGGCAGTGGTGGAGTCCCCATCCCTAGAGGGGTTTCCAAGGCGTGAAGATGTGGGGCTGAGGGACAGGGGTTAGCAGCAGACTTAGTAGAGTAGGTTATGGTTGGACTGGGTGACCTGAAGGGTCTTTTCCAACCTAGATGATTCTATAACATAGAAATGATTGTGAAGCAGGGTCAGTGACAGGCTGGGGCTCCCTCCCTGGGGCCTCCATCCCCAGGAGCTGCTGGTGACCCCATCACTGGTGAAGGTGCCTGTGAGAGGAGAGGCAGAGTCAGATCTCACTCGGTCCAGGCTGGAGGAGCGGAGGAGACGGCGTCTGCCTGCGAGGTTAAACTGAAGCAGCCCATTGATAGGATCTGAAGGGAGCCCTTGTTTCATAACACACCCAGCTAAAAAAAACCCCAGCAGAGAGGTGTGTCCTCTCCTGGAGGTGTTGGGCAAAGTCTCTGCTGCTGCCACCGCTCAGATCCTCAGCCCTGGGGCCCAGGTTTGGTCTTTGTCCCCTGGCTGCACCCAGAGCCTCCTTTCCCTGCTTTGCTCTCCTGGTGCATTGAAGCTTCTGAGTCCTGCAAAACCAGGCAAGACTAAACTTGACCTTTTTTATTTGTATAATATGTTGATATCTAACAAGCCCCAGCATTTCCTGGGGGTTTATCATTTTGCCAGGGTTTTATCATAAGGGAAAGTAGGAAGATAAAGACAGGACAAGAAAGGGAAGAGGGAAATTCTTGCAAAGTTTCCTTGTCCACCAGAAAAAATCAAACATCAACAGGACAAATCTTTTCCTGGTCCCAGGGGAAGCCTCTGGAGACCCCAGGGGGGGAGGGAGGCGTGGGGGCTCCAGCAGCCCCGGGTCCAGGGGATGGTACCGCAGGGACCCTGCTCAGCAGGGAGGGTTTGGTGCCCACTCCTGTGGAGCTGGGATCTGCTGTCCTCTGCTGGGAGTCGCTGGAAGCTTTCCTCTCACAGCTGGTTGTTACATCTCCTTGAGAAGTTGAGAAACACTCAGGAAAACCAGCGAAGAGGAGTTTCTTCCCTCAGTAATTCTGCCAAACTCTGCAGTGACTTGGCCTCCAGCTGGGAGAAGAGGCTCCTGAGCCCCCCAAGGCTGGTCCTGCTGATCCCTGCCAGCCAAGGCAGGGACACAGCTCTGCCTGCTCCTGGTCACCCCCAACTCCAGCATTCATTGAACCTGTGCTGGGAGGACCGTGCTGGGCTCTCCTGCTGTGTCCACTGAATTAACTCATGGCTGTGAAGGTACCACTGGCTGTGCTGGGCAGGCTGAAGCTCCATCACCCACCTCTCCTGTGTTGAGTGGTGGGATTCGATGGCAGCAGCTGGGAAGACAGGTGAGAACATGCACCCTCAGACCAGGAGATCTGCCTTGAACTCTGCAGAAGCTGCTTCTGTCTCATCTCAGTCCCTTCCTCATCCTTCCCTGGCTCCTCGGGAAGCTTTACACTCTGCTGTCCCCTCTGCTGAAGACCTGAAACCAAGACAACTCTTCTCCATCCTCCTGAGATGTCCTGTGGTGTCTTCAGTGCCGGAGCTGCCTTGTGTAGCCGTGGATCCTTGGATTTCCCATTGGATGCACTGAGGAAATCACCATCATACCAAAGCTCCCAAGGGTGGTTTTTGCTCTCACCACATGTAACTTGGACCAGCTGGAAGGGACTTTGGTGGCTGAGAGGAGGGAGGTGTCCTGATGGTATCAGGGAGGTTGATAAAGAGCTGTTCATAGCCCAGAGGATACACCAGAACTCATCACTTGTGGCTGGCAACTGGGGAAAGTTGTGCAAGGGACTTCCAGGACTTGCAGCAAGGAACTGATCCCCTCTCCTCTGCACTGACCTGGCTGAAAGCTGCACACAGTGGGATGTAATGGGATCATAGGGTTGCTTTGGTTGGAAAAGACCTTCAGGATCATTAAGGTAACTGAACACTGCCAAGGCACCACTGAACCATGTCCCTCAGCACCACATCTCCACACCTTGCAAACCCCTCCAGGGATGGGGACTCCACCACTGCCCTGCCCAGCCTGGCACAGCCACAACAACCCCAAACAGCAACAAATTGTTCCTCAGCTCCAACCTCAACCTCCCCTGGGCCAACTTGAGGCCCTTTCCTCTTGTCCTGTCCCTTGTTCCTTGGGAGCAGAGCCCGACCCCACCTGGCTCCAAGCTCCTTGCAGGGAGTTGTGCAGAGCCAGAAGGTCTCCTCTGACCATCTTCTTCTCCAGGCCCAACCACCTCTCCTCACTCAGTCAGCCCTAAAGCCAGCTCTGTTTGCTTGCATTATTACAGGTGACATTTGCCTATTTATTTATGGAATCTCACCTGAGTGATGACCCCGGTGGTCATGATAAGGTTGGTTTATGGTACCTGCCCCTCCCAGTCTCGGATCCTCAGGGAAGGAGCAGTGGTGGAGCCTTGGCAGCTGGAGACCGTGCTGGTGAATCATAGAGTCACAGAATGTTTTGTTGGGAGGGGACCTTTAAAGGTCAGATCACACATGGCCTCGGAGGAGGGGGCAGGAGAAGAATGTCCCCACAAGGCTGGAGGACACGTGTGAAGTGCAGACACCAGTGTGGCCATGGGCTGGGCTCCCCTGCACAGCCAAGAGCTGTGGGACTGAACTCACTGATTCAGGGCCCTTCCCTTCCCCAGGAGATGGGATCAGGATTTATGGAGTGGTGGAAACTGCTCTGGAAGCCCACAGCAGGATTTGGCAGGGAAACCTTTCTTCATCTGTTTGCCTCTTGGAGGGGGCCAGGAGGGGCTGAGGCCCCAATGCACTGAGACCCCCCTGGAAAACCCACCGAGAATCCCAAGTTAGAGCTAACCCAGCCCAAGGACCCCCCTCCCCACTTCTACCTGGGGAAACCTGAGGCCTCCAGAAGCAGAGAGTGTCATGAGATGGCCCCTTGTCCAGCCACAAACAGCAAACGTGACCAGAGGGAAGGACATGTCGTGTCTCCAGTGCCCTCTTTGGGACCTCGAGCTCTGTTTTCAGCCAGAGCTGCTTTTACACGGGACCATTTGTGTGGCACCAGAGATCCCCAGTGCAGGAGAACCCACCCCTGCAGCCTGAGCTTCCATCCATGGTCTCTGCTCCAGGACACAGCGAAAGTGGCTGAGATACCTTCAGAGACAACACCCTCCAGGCAGATGGTGAAGCAGAACTTGCTTTATTCTCTATCTCCATGTGTTAGGCAGAGTTAGAACTAACCCTGACCTTCAACTGTTTGTGTTTCCCTCTTCTCACAGCTCCACGAGCTCCAGCTCAGTTCTGCAGGTTAAGGGGAGTAAAGACAAAGCACTAACACTTTGCTCAGTGTCCCACCCTGTCCTCTGAGGACCACGGCTGGGGGCTGCTGCCCCAGGTCACCCAGGGTGACACCTGTGAGCTCTGGCAGGTTTCTCCAGGGGCCTTTCTTTGTTGTTCCTCAGCAAGCTCCAGAATTAGCTCTAGGAGACCTTGGGTATTGTGAAATTTGTTAAAACGTTTTATTCTCCACCACAGCTCAGCCATAGACAAGAAGACAGGGGAGAAGGTGGCCATCAAGAAGCTCTGCCGCCCCTTCCAGTCGGAGATCTTTGCCAAGAGGGCGTTCAGGGAGCTCATGCTGCTGAAGCACATGCAGCACGAGAACGTGAGTACTTGGGCCTCTGCTCAGACAAGGGGGTGTTCATAGAATCATAGAAGGGATCTTAAAGATTATCCAGTTCCAACCCCCCTGCCATGGGCAGGGACACCTCCCACTCCATCAGTTGCTCACAGCCCCAGCCAGCCTGGCCTTCCAAATGTCCAGGGATGGGGCTTCCAGCACCTCTCTGGCCAACCTGGGCCAGTGTCTCCCCACCCTCCTGGGCAACAACTTCTTCCTAACCTCTCATCTCAATCTCCCCACCTCTAGTTTGGAGCCATTCCCCCCACTCCTACCACTACCAGCATGTTCTCACCACCTGGGGGTGAGTCCTTTCTGGTGGCATCACCTCGATTTGAATGGAGGGGTCCCCACCTTTGGCATGTGGAGGGAGTCTGAGGGTTGAAGTGCTGCCTGTCTGCTGGCACCAGGCTGGAGCAGATGTTTAATGGGGATTAGTAAGAGGAGAAGCAGCTGCCCAGCATAGTGAGGAGTCCTCAGATTCCTCACATGGAGTTCCTGGTGCTCACCCATGTGTGTGTCAATGGGGAGCTGCTCTGGGAGCCCCACGTGCTCAGCAAATGCTTTCCAGGTTGAAATGTGGATTTCTCTCCTCCACCAGGTCATTGGGCTGCTTGATGTCTTCACCTCCGCGCCCTCCTACCACGGATTCCAGGACTTGTAAGTTTGGGGTTTGTGTTGGCTCTAAGCTCAGCCACTGCCCAAGCCAGCAGGGTGACAGATGGGGTTGAGGTGCTCCTAAAGTTGAGAAGGGGCCAGACCAAAGCCAGACAGCCCCAAATCACAGGGAGGTTCAGAAGCACGAGTCAGGGGAAACACCCAGAACCCATAAACAGGATTAAGCAGATCTCGTGCTGTGCCTACAGCTGGGACAACACCAACACCCAGCCCAGGTGATGAGAGGCTTCACCTTCTGTGGTGGATCCCATGGAGCATGATCCTGGGTGACCTCTGAGCCTCCACCAGCCCCTGGGGGAATGAAGCTGAGAATTTCACAGCCCTGGCTTCCTTTCCATCTTGATTCTGGCTGCTCTGTTGGGGTTTTTTTGGTGTTTCTCAGTGTTGCTGGTCAGGTTGGACGAGTTGTTTTCCCTTCCCTGTCCTTGGGCACAAGCAGCGTGTGCCTGGGTTTGGGGTTTGGGCTGAGGGCAGGAAAAGTGTTTGAAGGTTCTCAGAGCAGGAAGATCATCAACTCATTAGCAGTCTGAGCAGGGAGGCCAAAGACTGGAGGAAGTTGGATGTTGTCTTCCGAGGCAGGGCTGGAGAACATCTCGAAGATAAATCTGGGAGCCAACGCAGCAGTTTTGCAAGAGTCTTTACATTGCACAAGATGTTTCCAGCTCCCAGATGGTGTCAGACCGCCCGGAACTGAGCATCACTTGAGGTCTAAAGTAAACTCATTTAGGATCATTAAAGTTTGGAGGATCCTCGTTCTTACTTGACGTCAGATTTAAAGGGAGGAGAAAGAGCAAGTTCCAGAGCAGGCTGAAACCCCAGCATGGCTGCAGTTGGCCAGGAACTGTCACAACAAGAGTAAATTATACAGCCAAAGAACCAACCAAGTGAGAACAAGGCTGAGCCTTGTTCCCTCCACTGTTCTTCTAGACTCAGGGCCTTGTCTTACTGCCTTTTAGCTACCTGGTGATGCCCTACATGCGGACAGATTTACAAAAGATCATGGGACATGAATTCAGTGATGAAAAGATCCAGTACCTGGTCTACCAAATGCTGAAAGGGCTGAAGGTAGGTGGGTCTGGAGGAGTTTAGTGACTCCCTGTGTCTCCTCTACGCATCACCTCTGGGTTGACCATGGCTAAACCCCCTCCCAACGTTGCATAGGAAGATCTGGGGGGTTATGGCAGCCCCTGAGAACAGGTATTTGCTGCTGAACTACTTCTTACAGTACCTGCAGTTGGGGAGGGACTTTTTATGAGGGCTTGTAGTGATAGGATGAGGGGTAATGGGTTCAAGCTGGAGAAGAGGAGATTTAGATTAGTAATTAGGAAGAAGTTCTTCACTGTGAGGGTGGTGAGACCCTGGCACAGGTTGCCCAGAGAAGCTGTGGATTCTCCATCCCTGGAGGCGTTCAAGACCAGGTTGGATGGGGCTTGAGCAACCTGGTCTAGTGGGAGGGGTCCCCACCATGGCAGGGGGGTTGGAAAGGGATGATCTTTAGGATCCTTCCATCCCAAACCATTCTATGATGCTCCTGTTCCAGCACACCTCAATCAAACACCTCAGGTCAGTCAACCAGTCAAAGCAACCAGCAGCCAGAGAGCCCACGATGGTCTCTCCATGACAGCAGCTGCACCACTCCTTGACTTGCCCAAACCCTCAGCAAAACTCCATGTAGAAAGGGAGAGGCTGGGCAGCAACCAGAGCTGCTGCTCAGTTCCCAGCAGGGACTCTCGGGGGAAAAGAGAGAGGGGTGATCTGTCCCACAGAACAGAGCAGGAACATGCTGCTGTACCTGGCTTGGAGAGAGCAGAGAACAATCAACCACTGCAGCCCCCAGGATGTTGAGACAAGGTCTTCATCCCCCCCTCTGTGACACCAGAGCAGGGCCCTGCAGGTGTTGATGAGCTCCCCTCAGCACCTCACCCCAGATCTCCATGATCTTGAGCTTAAATAGAGAGGGGAAGAACACGCAGGAGGTTTCACTGCTCTGACAGAAGCCACGGAAGCAGCTCTTGCAATTTTGTGCTTTAATGATGAGATCTTTTTGTTTTCCACATGGTTGAACACCCACAATAACACCGTTTCCATGTCATCTACTGTTCCTACCTGGAATCCTGATGCCTCTGAGTTTGCAGCTATTACTGGGCTTGCTAAGGAGCTGCTGTGAAGGTCCTTGCAAGGAACCAGAGCTCCCACCTCCCCCTCTGCTCCCTCCTCTGTCAGGAATTCAGAGCAGAGATTTCTCTGCCGTGGGGACCCACAGGAGGCTGAGGAGCTGTGACCTCCACGAGCTCTTGCTTGTAGCTCTCTTTTCTCTGCTGGCAAACAGAAAGTCTCCTCTCTCCTCTGCTGGTGCTCACATTGTGGCTCCTCTTTTTATTGCAGTACATCCACTCAGCTGGCATCATCCACAGGGTAAGTCCACGTGTGCTCCCACTTGGATTCTTGGCTGTTGAGGAGAAATGCAGCTTGGTCATAAGGTTGTTAAACTCCTAAACATGGTTTCACCAACAGCCTCAGCTGCTCTAAGGTCTCCCTGGTGTCCTCCCTCTTCTCCTTCCTCCACCCTCTACGTGTTTGGCTTCGTGAGGAAATGCTGCATTTTCTGATGGGCTGGAGGGTATTTTATGGTGCTTTTTGAACTAAAACTTTCAGAAAACAAGCAAATATTAACCTCGAGCTGTTCAGTATCACAGGCTTGGTGCTTTGCTGGGTCAACACTGGGGTTGAGATGTTACGGGATCCCACCAGAGGTGGGCAGAGGTTTGGCTGAGGCTTGTGTTGATGTGTTGCAAGTCAAAGCATCCTTGTTCTTCTGCTCCTGTCTGTTGTAGGACCTGAAGCCAGGTAACCTGGCTGTGAATGAAGACTGCCAGCTAAAGGTAGGTGTATCAGATGGTGGAGGAACTGCTCTGCCAGCAGGAATTTGGCACTGTCATGTTTCCTCTGGCCCTCTGAGACTTGGTGTGAGGTGTTTCATTACTCGGGGTTATGGGAAATACCCCCCTGCTGAGGTCACCTGCTGAGTCAGGGCCCAGGACTGGCAATGAACATCCTGTCACTGGAGTTCCTGCTGCCCTGGGCAGCTCCCAACGACTTCCTAATGAAATCCAGAGCTGCTGAGCAATGTTTGTGAGGTGGAATCCCTGAAGGACAACTGGCTTCAGCCACTGTCCCCTTTGGTTCCCATTGATGTGATGGTTGTGAGTCTATGGTCTAGCTCTATGGTCTAGTGGGAGGTGTCCCCATGACATGGAGTTGGAACTAGATGATCTTTAAGGCCCCTTCCAACCCAAACCATTCTATGGTTCTCTATATTCTATAATCATAGAATGATTTGGGTTGGAAGGGACCTTCAAAGGTCATCTAGTCCAACCCCCCTGCAGGCAGCAGGGATGTCTCTAACTAGATCAGGTTGCTCAGAGCCCCACCAAACTTGTCCATGAAGGATTCTATGATTGGTTCTATACTCAGTATTGCTCTGGAGGGTTTCCTCACAGCTCACTGGTGTGGTGCTCCAGCACATGATCTCTGTCAGGTTGCCCATGAAGGCTGGGCCAAGCCATCTTCATCTCCAGTACTGAGGGAGGGGCCATCCCCTGTCAGCTGCAGGGTGTTTTTAGAGGAAAAGATGAATCATGGTGGGCTGGGAACGTGCCTTTGCCACCAGGTTACAGAACAGCTCCATTAAATGAAGCTCACAGAGCTTAAATTTGAGCCTTAAAAAAGGAAGTGGCCTCCCAGGTCGTGCACAGCACGGGTCCCTTCAGCAGGGTCTTCACACCACAATGGGCTTTGCAGCCAGCTTGCAATTTACAGTGGAATCAAGACAATCCTGGTCATTCTTTGACCCATCCCATGGGTGTCTGTGGTGTAGCTGGAGCTTTGTTATTTATCTGATCGGATCCACTTCGTTTCCTCTTAGAAGCAGATTGAGGAGGTTGTGGTGAGGCTGGGGTTGGGCTCTTCTCCCAAGGAACTAATGACAGGACAAGAGGTGATGGCCTCAAGTTGCACCAGAGGAGGTTTAGATTGGACATTAGGAAGAAGTTCTTTACTGGCAGAGTGGTCAGGGACTGGCCCAGGCTGCCCAGGGAGGTGCTGGAGTCACCAGCCCTGGAGGGGTTCAACAAACGAGTAGATGTGGTGCTTGGGGACATGGTCTGGGGGTCAGGGAGATGCTGGACTTGATGATCCTGGAGGGCTTTTCCAACCATAATGATTCTATTCCTCTTTTCTCTCCTGCTCCTCCTCTTGGTGACCCCCAGATCCTGGATTTCGGCCTGGCCAGACACGCTGATGCTGAGATGACCGGCTACGTGGTGACGCGCTGGTACCGAGCCCCAGAGGTCATCCTGAACTGGATGCACTACAACCAGACGGGTGAGCTGCTGCTGCTGTCGGGGGGGTGACCACTGGGGACGAGCCCAGGGATCCCACATCACACCCGGCTCGACTCCCCCATCACCCTCCGGAGGCTTTTCTGCTTTGTCACCCTGGAGTGAGCGAGTCCCGGAGCGGTTGCACAACCCCCAGAGCTGGAGCCTGCGGGGAAACGATGACAGCAGAGATTCCAGCAGCACAGAAAGACACAGGGGAGGGTGGAACATGGGAGTGGAACTGAAATTGGTGCCTGCTGCAAGCAGCAGAGACGGCCCCAATCACTGCTGAGTTCTTTACTGTCCTTTCTCCTGTGTTTTCTCTCTCAACAGTGGATATCTGGTCCATTGGCTGCATCATGGCAGAGATGCTGACCGGGAAAACATTGTTTAAAGGAAAAGACTGTATCCTTTGGGGCTGCCCCTTTGCCTGGGGGGAGAGAGAACCCTTGGGGGGAGAGAGAATCCTTGGGGGGAGACAGAATTCTTGGTGGGAGAGAGAATTCTTGGTGGGAGTGAAAGGGCTTTTATGAAGGAGGCTACTGAGAAAATCAGGCATCAGTCTGGTTTATCTGGAGATGTTTGCAGGGACCAGTCTGGTTTATCTGGAGATGTTTGCAGGGACCAGTCTTTCTAGTGAGGAAAATGGAGAGAAGACCAGAGGAGGCCAAGCCACCCTTAAAAATGCATCTTTGTGCTGGCCAAGTAGGCTCCACACCAGCAGCTTTGCCTTGTGTGGCCACAGCTCCATCCCAAGCCCTGGGTATCCTCCCAGCCCATGGGCATGTGCCCTGGCAGGGCTGTGACAGCAAAATTATCCATTGGTGAAAATGATGTCCAAGGAAAAAAGCCTCAGAGCTCTTTGTGCTGGTCTAATGAGCCTCTGCCTGTGTGGCTCTGTGGGGTTTGTGTCATAAC
The DNA here is from genome assembly GCA_013401335.1 of Brachypteracias leptosomus. Classification (NCBI taxonomy): domain Eukaryota; kingdom Metazoa; phylum Chordata; class Aves; order Coraciiformes; family Brachypteraciidae; genus Brachypteracias; species Brachypteracias leptosomus. Next base: position 56,093 of record VYZX01027895.1, on the reverse strand, counting down.
CTCCTTGTAGCTCCCTCAGGGTTGGGTTCTCCAGCTCCCATCCTGCAGGATGAGCTCTGGGGGTGTCCAGGGCTTGCTCCTAGATGGGTGATCTTTAACACAGCCTCTCAGACCTCGATCAGCTGACACAGATCCTGAAGGTAACGGGACATCCAGGAGAAGAGTTCGTGGAGAAGCTGGAGGACAAGGCGGTAAGAAAGGTCACCCTGGATTTGGGTCTGGCTGCAGAGGGGTGGGGGAGTCCTGGAGAGGTGAAGAGAAGGGGCTGCAGCTTCCCCCCTTGGCAGGGAAGATGTTTCTCTTTGCTAGTGGCACATCTGATGGATCAGGTGTTGTTGGGAATGGGTGTGGATTGCAGGGGGTCCTGGGTGAGATGCCACCAACCTCCTCTGCTCCCCAGCTTGGCCCTTAAAGCAGGAATAGTTCTGTGTCTCAGTTGATAAAAATAGTTCCTTGCCAACTGGTCACTGAAAAGTGACATCTGGGATGTAGCCACATGATGAGGGGTGATGGCTTCAAACTGGAAGAGGGGAGGTTTAGGATGGCTTCAAGGAAGTTCTTCACTGTGAGGGTGGTGAGACCCTGGCACAGGTTGCCCAGGGAGGCTGTAGATGCCCCATCCCTGGAGGTGTTCAAGGCCAGGCTGGATGGGGCTGTGAGCAACCTGCTCTATGGGAGGTGTCCCTGCCATGGCAGGGGGTTGGAACTAGATGATCTTTAAGGTCCCTTCAACCCAAACCATTCTGTGATTTGCTGTTCTCTTCACTCCCCTGAGCCATGGGACCCAGCAGCAGCATCTCACAGCCCCTCACACTTGTCCATGTGCAGTAAATGTGCTTCCCTTTCTCTTTCAGGCAAAGAATTACATCAAGTCCCTTCCAAAAATGCCCAAGAAGGATTTGTCTGTGCTCTTCCCCAAAGCCAGTCCTCAGGGTAAGTCACCTCCAGCATTTCACAGCCAGCTCTGATCTTATTTCTCCTCTTTCTCATCATCTCCTGCTACTCTCTCCCATGCAGGTTGTGCCCCTGCCCCTCCCCAGGGCAAATAAGTGTGAATTAAACCCAAAGTGATTCTTTATTAGTATTACAATGGGGATCTTCTGGATGTTCTGCTCTCCTTGGCCACTTACTACTTTTTTTCGTTAACTTTAAAATGACACAGCCTCTAACATGTAATATTTAAGGAATAGATAAACCCTGAGTCTCTTACCAAGCCAGGAGAGAGCAGGTGCTGGATATATCAGGATGTTGAGGTTTTGGGATGCAAATGATGGGATTAGGACCATTTCCTACATCAGCTCCACTTGGTAGGAGAGTTGGGATGAATTTTGGCTGATATATCTTCCAGAGGTGGCTGCTTGTAGCCAAGCAGGTGATGTTATGATCAGCAGCATCAGGATAAACAAACCAGCTCTTCTTTATTCATAGTGTTGGGTTGATGGTTGGACTTGATGATCTTAGAGGTCTTTTCCAACCTTAATGATTCTGTGATCATCATTTCCCAGCCCCACATCTCGGGCATCACAGGTTTTGAAAGGTGTTAAGAGATCCCCACAGTCCGCTCCAGTAATATTTAGTTTTTCTTTTTAAGAGTACAGCTTAGATCCTGTTTGAACACCTGGATCTATTGATGCTTAACCAGCAGCTGAGATGTGCAGTTTTCAGGGTAAAAATTGACCTCTTACAAGGGGCTCTTTTCTCAGTGGATCAGAGGTGAGAAGGAGCCAAACTCATCTAAAAGCTGAAAGGCAGAAAGCATCAAATGTTAAAACCAAGGGGGAACGGGGCTGGCAGAATAGTTGGTATCTGAATTTCCTGCCTTCCTGTTTACCAGAGATGGACAGATTTTTATATAGATTTTTCTGTAGGTTACTCATGTTGAGACTACTTTGAGTTGCAGGGGTCAGAGTGAAAGCAAATGATTAAAACTGAAAAATACCTTGAAGTTAAGGCTTGCTCTTGATGTTCTTGCAGCCCCATCTGTGCAGGGAGGTTTATTCAAGCCTTGGTTGTTATTGCTGCACAATTTCCACCCCCAGTCCTGCCAGTAAGAGCTGGTGTTGGGTGGACTTTGCATCCTCTGCCTTGGCCAGGTTGAGGAATCTCTTCCAGTTTCAGGTTTGGAGATGTAGTTGAATCATTGAATGTTTCAGGCTGGAAGGGACCTCTAGAGGTCACCAAGTCCAACCTCCCTACACAAGTAGTACTGGAACCAGTAGTCCCATGGCTTGCAGGGCTCATGCCCAGGATGCCTGTACTCCAGCACACCCTGCTGAGCCCTGCTCCTGTCTTCTCCTGCAGCAGTGGACCTGCTGGACAAGATGCTGCAGCTGGACGTGGAGAAGCGTCTCACGGCGACAGAGGCCTTGGCTCACCCCTACTTCGACCAGTTCCGAGACGTTGAGGAGGAGACCGAAGCCCAACAGTCCTATGATGATTCCCTGGAGCATGAAAAGCTTTCCATAGATGAGTGGAGAAGTAAGAAGTTTATCTTCTTTTGAAGTTCCTGGCTCGCATGGGACTTTCCTACCTCTCTCTCTTACCTGGGCACGTGCTGAGCGTGGTGCCCCAATGATGGTGCACGTGTCCCTTGCTTTTAGGCATCCAGCTCTTCAGGCAGACTTTGCCTCTCTCCTTTATAGAATCATAGAATTGTGAGAGTTGGAAGGGACCTTAAAGATCATCCCGTTCCAACCCCCCTGCCATGGCAGGGACACCTCCCACTCCATCAGTTGCTCACAGCCCCAGCCAGCCTGGCCTGAAAAATGTCCAGGGATGGGGCTTCCAGCACCTCTCTGGCCAACCTGGGCCAGTGTCTCCCCACCCTCCTGGCCAACAACTTCTTCCTAACGTCTCATCTCAATCTCCCCACCTCTAGTTTGGAGCCATTCCCCCCAGTCCTACCACTACCTGACAGCCTCAAAAGTCCCTCCCCAGCTTTCTTGTAGCCCCCTTCAGATCCTGGAAGGCCACCAGAAGGTCCCCTGGGAGCCTTCTCTTCTCCAGACTGACCAACCCCAACTCTCTCAGTCTGTCCTCACAGCAGAGGTGCTCCAGCCTCTGATCATCCTCGTGGCCCTTCTCTGGACACGTTCCAGCACGTCCAGATCTTTCTTGTCCTAGGGGCTCCAGAACTGGACGCAGAGCTCCAGGTGGGGAGGTGCATTTATGTCCTTGGAAATCACCCACTCATGGCTATCTTGTTCTGTTTTTCAAGAGCACATCTACAAGGAGATCTTGTCCTTCAGTCCCATTGCTCGGAAGGACTCCAAGAAGCGAAGCGGGATGTCCTTGTAGTGACTGGGATCCACTGCTCCGGGATGACCAACTGGATTTACTCCTCACTGGTGGCCAGCACTGCCTTGTTGGTGGCCAGCACTTGGCCTGTGGGACTTCTCTGTGTGCCAGCACCAGGATGACACCATGCTGAGGGCACTGGACTTTGCTCTGCTAAAGGGGGAAGCACCCCAGACACTTTTCAATGCAAGAGATAAATATATTCTCATTGAAACTTCAACTGGGAGAATTTTACCTGGTGGTGGTTTGGGTTTTTTAATAATTATCCACTTGAGAGAGCAGAGGGTTCGTTGCTGGACTCTCTCCAGTAGCTCCTTGTCTCTTGAACTGGGGAGCCCAGCATTGGACTGAATACTCCAGAGGTGGCCTCACTAGGGCAAAGTAGAGGAGGAGGAGAACCTCCCCCAGCCTGCTGGCCACACTCTTCTTCATGCACCTCAGGGGACCATTTGCCTACTTGGCCATGAGGACCCATTGCTGGCTCATAGTGAACCTGTCCCCCAGCACTCCCAGGTCCTTTTCTGCAGGGCTGCTTCCCAGCAGGTCAACCCCTGACCTCTACTGGTCCATGGGGTTATTCCTTCCCAGGTGCAGGACCCTCCACTTGCCCCTGTTGAACTTCATAAGGTTCCTCTCCTGTACACTGGTGGCAACGTGCAGACCCACCCTGCAATCCAGAGCTGTGCCTGCAGCTCCTGCAGGCCCATCTGAGCTGGGTTTAAGCTGCTGAGCTCAGTATCAACAGCACAATCTGTAAGGACAGCGAGGAGCTCAGCACAAGTAAGTCTGGATATTTACTCAGGATCTTCAGCAAGTTTTTTAGCCAAATCTGATGTGTCTGCAGACCCACGGCTTGTTGAGAGCCACCAGGTGGTTCAATGCTGAGAGGTACAACTGCTAGTTGTGAGAACACCTTTGGACTGCAGCACAAATATCCATGTACTTGGCATCTTCTTCCCTCGTGTGGTCAGGCAGGTTGAGCCACTCATTCCAAAGTCCACCCCAAGGGCCATGTGCCAAGAGCCCAGTATCTTCTCCGTGCAGGAGCTCAGGGCACGCTGTCCCCAGGGCTGTAGGAAAGCATTTGGGGAGAAGGTATGAACCCAACAACATGGGTGGGACCTCCTGACTCCCCACCCCTTCTGGAGCTGCTGAGTCACCTCGGTTTGGTTTAGCCAGGATGAAGCTTTCAGTGCTCTCTAATTTTCTTCTGCGCCCCGAGTGACGTCTGGTTTCGCTGGGCAGACCTCAACTGAGGGAAACCTGCAGCAGCACCAGAAGTTTCTGAGCTCTGATCCCCATGAGGTGACGTCAGGTTTCTTGGCTGTCTCTCTGCTGCAGAACTCAGGACAACCCTCCAGCGACTGTAGCTCTTTGATAGGAGGGTGTTGATGTTATCCTGCTGCAGCTGCACAGATGCTCCACGCTGATGAGAGGTGGTTTCTCTTGGCTCCTATCTCTCTGGGCCATGTACGAGCCCTTTGCCTCCCTCTGGTAGGGACAGTGAGCCCAGAATGGTTGTGGTGGTCCCTCAACTCCCTTGAGATTCAATGGGTTTGTTATGGTCCAAAGAGCTGGGCTGGAGGACATGTGGTGATGTCCTGCTGGCTGTGTCTTGAAGAACCTCAGCTTGATGAGAGTGAGGGACCATCCTTTGTTCTCCTAAGTGTGAGGTAATCCATGTTTTCCAGTGGAAGGGAGAAGTTCCAGCTGCATTGGCCAAACAGCAGTAGAAATATTGTCCTTTTGAGCCTGGCAGCCAAGTTGGCTGCCATGTCCCCTGTGTAATCTCTAACAGAGGTCAGGCAGGAGTTGGCTGCAGCTGCTGCAAACCTCTTGGAGAGCTGCAGATGTTCGGAGCTGCCTATGCCCTGGTGGAATGAGGCTTGGTGGTTAGCAGTGGAGGGTCATCATGCAGGTGGGTGTGTGTGACAGCACAGGGAGATGTCTCAGGACTGGGGGTGAGGCAGGCTGGCCTCCTGATATACATCACTGTGGACATAGGCAGAGAAGAGTCTTAAAAGCTCAATCTTCTAGAGGAAAATTGAGGAATCTATGGAGACTTCATAGAGCTTTCAGAAAGTCATCTGTTCAGATGAAGAACCCATTCAGACTGAACTCAAACAGCTGCAAATGGGAATTCAGGGTGTGATTTCTCAATCATCTCACCCCTCTTCCAAAGGGGACAGGCAGACCTAGAGAGGGTTGGAGCTTGCTGGCTCAACATGATGATGGCTGAGGGTGAAGACATCATGATCATGTACTGAGCAGGCTACTGGTAGATGAAAAGGAGCTTTAAAGAATAACCTGAGATGCCTTCTGGGAATTGTCTGACCAGAGGACCAACGTGGAAGAGGCACTGGGGACTTCTGGTGTGAGAAGAACCAGTGTGAACACAAGTGAGTGGGGTAGGTAGATCTTGCTGCTGGTCCTTTCAGGGTAGCCTGTGAAGTGTCTTCACACCGTGAATGGTTTGGGTTGGGAGGGACCTCAAGGATCACCTCATCCCAGCCCCCCCTTGCATGGTGCAGGTGTCAGAGTCCCCAGGGGATGTGGTTTAGGGGATGTTTTGCCCCATTTCTCTCTCCAAGGCCATTTTCTGAGCTCCTGGGTTTGCTCAGTGTTCAACTCGCTGTTCAGCCAGGCTGGTGCTCACCTCCTTCCCCCAGCACTTGGGCTGATTGATAACTCCTCTAATGGGCTGTGCTCTACAAAATCACACTGAAAGGTTCCTCCAGATCTTCAGCCCTCATTGATTTTCTGCTGAGTGGAAGTGAGTTAACTGCTTTTCACCAAGATTGGTTGGAAAACTAGAATTTCTCCTGCCATCAAGCAATAACTTCCACTCTTCAGAACATTTCACCCGAGGAAACGCTTTCAAACAATGATTTGCATGTTACAATTTAAACACAGAACATCACTGAGGACACGGTGCTTGTGTCACTGCTCTGGAGTTGGGGTCACAGCCTCTCCACCCAAAGCTGGGCTCTTAGGACACTGAAATCAGCAGCCCCTGAGGCTCGTGGCTTTGAGGTATTGAGTTTTTAACCATTAATTAATTCAGCCATTGCATTAATTTCAGTGATGCTGAAGAAAACAGCCACGGAACAAAGAGCTGGAGCTGAGACACAAACATTGCTCCTTTTGAGGCTTAGTGAATCAACAGAGGAAAAAAGGTCAGTTCTCCAAATGATCATTTTCTCCCCTTTTAAAGTGTTTTCTATACTCAGATAAAGATGAAGGGGTTACAACCCCTTGGAGGTGCCCAGCTCTGCTGCTTTCATCTGAGGCTGGTTTTGAACGTGCACCCTTTAAAAACCAGGAGAGAGAATGAATTAAGTGGGACCTCTGGGATGTGAGATAAGTTCAGGCTGTTTTTTTTCAAATAACACATCCATTTTACAGCTCTATTATAAACCTAAATGATGGAAAGCTTGTTTGGATGGTGTGACATGATCCCCAGAGCTGCCCGAGTGTGGCTTTGTGCACAAGGCATCCTCCTGAAGCCAACAGGGCTCTCCACATAACTGACATTAAGCATACATGCAAATCTGGGCAAGACCAGAGCCTAAAGTGATTAGAATAAGCCAATTCCAGCACGAATCTAAGAGTATAAAGCTTCAAACCTGAGGTCAAAAGGAGTTTGCAGAAGTTTGTCATGTTTAATAATAAAAAGAAGACACCAGAAGGGCCAGAAAAAAATAAAGTGCTGTTAAAATCACAGTTCAGTTCTCACTTGCAGAAAAATGAGAGGAAGTTGCTCCTGCTATTGAAATTTTATTTACTGTTTAACTGTCTTACCAATGCTTGACTCAGCAGCAGAAACACCTAGAGATGTTTTATGAGTGGTTTTGTCTTTCACAGTGAGGGGTGTGTTGCTGCACGGCTGCTCTGGGGTGAGGGCTGATGAAAATCCTGCATTTGGGGAGAGATCCTGCATAGATGAGACTGTGTAAAGCAGCAAGAGAGCACTGGGACTTCATTTCCAGGCCTTTCATAGGTGATTTTTCATTTCATCATGTATCGCTATTGAGTTCTGACTGGTTAACAGTGGATTCTTTAAAGTATAGGCAGAAAAGTGCATGTAGAGGTTGACCTGTGAGACTGGGCAGCGTTAACTAACGTGTTTCTTTGTGGTTTTAAGGCTTCAATGAGCTCTGCTCAAAGCACTTTGCAAACCAGACTTGTCATAGACTGTTTGGTTGCCATACGTTAAGAGACAAAAGATCTATAGTTGGGCTATAAACGAGGGAAAATAACTTTCGTTTTTTCCCTTCGAAAACAATTAATTCTATAAATTCCAATGGCAACATTATGCAATACTCTGCACGATCTGAGTGGGAGCTGGAGTGTACGTATGCCCAAGTATGTGGTACGCTCTATAAAAAAGAAGTGTAGGAGCCTCTGCAGTTCCTACCTCACCACTTATCTCAGTTGCAAACACAACTTCTTCCTCACTCATTTCTCTCAGTCCCTCTCTCGCTGTCCTTCCACCTCCTGATGTTCAGAGGCCACCTGGACCTGACCTATCAGACTAGCAAATAAACACTAAGTCTTATTATTCCCACCCTTGGTTTGACGTTGTTTGTTTGGGCTAACGGTGGCAGAGACAAGGCTACGGGGAGCAGCCAGGTGGGACTCCAGCACCCAGTGATGCTCCTACACATTTTGGGTTGCTTCTTGCAAAAAGCGGGTGAAGGATGAAGGCCTGGAGGAAAAATCCAAGCTGCTCATCTCCTGAGATGAGCCCCCCGGCACCTGGGGGGCTGCTGAGGGCTCCCGGGGGCAAGGCAATGGCCTCGGAAAGGACCCCCATGGTTGTACCCGAGCCCCCAGGCAAACGCCAACCCCAAGGAAGGGATGGAGGAGGGGGGGGACAGTCCTTCTCCTGCTGCCCAGGGACAGAAGCGGGGGCCGGGAGGTACCAGCCCCCCGCCA
>VYZX01027895.1:0-47469 GCA_013401335.1 Brachypteracias leptosomus | reverse complement strand
AGAGAGGGGGGGGCGGGGGGGACCCACCCCCCCCCCAAGCCATGAGGGCAGCTCGGATGGACCCCACCCGCCCCCGGGGGCCTCCCGCCCGGCGCGGCCCGGGGGTGGGAAGGGACCGGGGAGGGGCGGGCGGTCCCTGCCCGCGGTTGGGGGGGAGCGGAGCTCGGCAGCCCCCTCCTCCGCCTGCCAGCTGCCTGCCGCCTTCCCTCGCCGCTCGGCCGGGGCTACGCTCCGCCGCCACCGCCGCCTCCATCTNAAAAAAACCCAAAAAAAAAGAGGAGGCGGCGGCAACGGTGGATTCGGCCGCGGCGGCGGAGCGCTGAGGCGGCCCAGGTAAAGCGCTGCGCGGGAGGCCCCGACACCCTTCCCTCAGGGGGTCTCTCCTCCCTCACACACCCCCGCGCCGGGGTCGCGGGAAGGTGACCGGGCGGGCGGGAAGGAGCCGGGGGAGGCGGGAGCGCCGCAGCCTCCGCGCCCTCTCTCCGCGGCCCCGTTCCGAAGGGAGCGGCCCGCGGCCCTTCGTCGAGACGGGGGCGGCGGCGGGAAGCGCCTAGGGAGGGGGAGCGGACAGCGCCGTGTCAACCGGGCCCCCCCCTTGTCGCCATCTTGGCCCCCCCTCTTCGCGGCGCTGGTGGGGGCCCCGCCCACCTTCTCCCACACTATTGGTCCAGGCGGGGCCGAGCGCACCCTCCGTTAGCCCCGCGGCGTCTTGCTTTGCTATTGGTGGAGTTGCTAAGATTGACGGCGGCGACAGCCAATAGGCTGCGGGCGCTGCTTGCGCGCTCTCTCCTCTCCTCCGCGCTGCTGCCGCTCTCCTTGGGGACTCTTCGCTCCCCCGGGCCCGGCGCTGGGACCGGCGCAGCTCGTCACACTGACCCGCAGCGCCTTCACCTCCCCCGGGGCCGGCTTCATGTTTTTCCGGCTCCCTTCTGGGTCTTGACCCAAATGGCTGGCTGCTGCTGGGGCTCCCTGCAGGGCTCCTGTGGCCCCTCGCTGCACAGGGGAGCTCCTGAGAGGAGCTCATGGCATATGGTGGTTCCTTCAGGGCACTGCTGAGGCCAGACACAGCTCATGGCGTGTTGTGTTTAAAAAACAAGTAGATGTAGCACTTGAGGCTATGGTCTAGTGGTCAGGGAGATGTTGGGGTGAAGGTTGGACTTGGTGATCCTAGAGGTCCTTTCAGCCATAACAATTCTATGGTTCCCTCACTGCTGCTGAGGCCAGACACAGCTCATGGCATGTCATGGATCCTTCAGAGCATTGCTGAGGCCAGATGCACCTCATGGCATGTTTTGGTTCTTCGGAGTGATGCTGCTGAGGCCAGGCACAGCTCAGGGCACACCCCATCTGCTGCTGAGCCCAGACTTTACCTTAAACTTCATCTGCAGCCTGACACAACATCTCCTACCCTCCCAGCCTGGCACATATCAGCTCGACTTGGGCACAGCAGTATTGGGGGGTCAGTAAAGATCTCATCAGCTCTCTGTGATGTCTGCTGAGCACTGGCACACTTCATTGTGGGCATCAGCGTGGGTGTGAGTAGCATAAACCCTCAGCAGGTGTGCAAGGGGAATACGGGCCTGTGGCGAGCATGGATGTGCTGGGAGTGTGGAGAGACAGTGAGAGCAGCAGGAGCTTCGCCCGGCGTTTTTGGTTGGCAAAAGAAAGGTGGGAAGGGAGCTGTGGCTGGTCCAGGCTGTTTCTTTTCTCTAGCATCCATTGCTTTTGTTTTACGGATGCATTTCTTAGATAGCTCTCTAGGTGTCTGTTCCCCACAGTGCAGGAAAGGGTTTAAAATCCCAGCAAAGTGCCTGCCCAGGGCTGCGTGGCTGCCAGCACGGGGTGGTGATGCAGAGGAGAGTCTCCAAACCTCGTGTTTGACTTGGTAACACCAGAACCCACACTTTTTAGGGCTTTTTGAGCTGTAGCCAGTGCCAGTAATCACAGTGCACGGGAGCGGAACCAGAGCCATGTTGTTCCCATCTGCTGCTGCCCGCCAAGGTCCAGGTGGCCTTGTACTCACTCCAAATCACTGAAGATCTTCATTGTTGAAGGACCTGCCTCTTCACTGGGATCCCCAAGCCATGCTGGGAAGGGCCAGGAAACTCTCCCAGCAGCGCTGCCTTGAGCTCCAGCCTTGTGTCCTCCACAAGAAACCTGGTGCTGAAAAGAAAACCTTTGGTTGTTCAGCGTGGGAAGAAGGAGAGCAGCAGAAGGAGGGGTGGAAGGAGACTGAGGTCTTCTGCAGTGTGAGAGAGTCCCTCTGACCCTTGGAAATGGCCAATGCAGTAAAACCTGGGGGTCAGCACAGCAACGTTTAGCTCTTGCTTTAGAGAATCCACATGTGCTGGATTTTTTCAGGCTGCATGTACAATAGGGGCCTGCCTTGTGATATTGTTTGATATGAGGATCTCCAGGTTTTTTCAGTGGTGCTTTCAACCCCTTATAGAAAATTTAACTCTCCTCATGATGGGCTTGTTCTCAGTCACCTTTTGCAGCCCCTCAGGCATCTCTGGTGTGAAAGCTGCTGCTCAGGAGAACTGAACCACTCCTGAGCCAACTCCTGGGGTAGAAACAGGTTCATCACCAGTGGCTTTGAGTGTTGTAGACACGTCATTTGCTCAGTTGTGCTCTCTAGGAACCTCACCCCTGCTCCTGGCACAGCACCCGGCAGAAATGGATGGTGGGAGGTTTTTTGGAAAGCCTTGAGCACACTGGCAATGGTGAGAGGATGATTGTTTGAACGTTCTGCTTTCACATCAGCAACCTTTGTCCATGGTGGGACAGAGTCAGCATGGGCTGAAAGAGTGTTTAACCCCCCCAGAGTCAGCCCCGGGTAGTGTTCCAGTGTGCACGGGTGCTGTTTGCAGAGGGATAGGTTTTTATCCTGGCTGGGGAGGTGTTTCCAAGCGTTCCAGGAAGATCAAAACATTCCTAGATTGCTGCTTAGAAGTTTCTGTTGTGGCAGACGAGGTCACAGTGTTCAGCTCAGCGTGGCTGGGCTCACTCCATGGCTGCTTTCAAGGTATTTTGGAGGTGGGAGCTGTGTCTGAATATCCAGGAGCACGTCTCATCCCACTGGCAGCAGTTTCTGTGCTGCTTTAGCTGCTCCTGTGGAGCACTAAGTAATTGTGTGTTTTACACAAGGGTTGGTTTATGGCAGTGGGTTGCTGGTGTGGAAAGCCCACTCTGGGTGATTTCTCCAGACAATATGCTGGTGGTTTCACTAAAGCAACAGGGAACTGTAGCCTTGTTTTTCCTCCCAACAGGTAAAATAACCCTCTCTTTGGGTGCTTGTTTTGCTGAAATTTGCTCATCCCTCAGCACTCCCAGCAATTGGCAAACGCCTCCTTTTTCCTGAACACAATATTAATTACAGGTGTAGTCAGCTCATGCCAGTTATGTTATCCTCCAATATCTTTTTGCCCATATATATATTTTATCTCCTATATCTTCTTTGCTCATAATCTGCCTGAATTGTAAGGGAGCTGTTTGTTGGTGGGATTCTCTATTTTTTTCATTTCATGATCAAGTTACCTTTACACCCTTATTTTAAAAATCTTTTTTCTTACTGATTGAAGCTGTTGAAGCTCAGCTGGGACAAGTGCAGTTGAGGGTCTGCAGTCTACTGATCAAGCAGCTGATTAAAGTTTTAAGGCAAAGGTCCTGAAATTCGTGGTAGAACTGAAATTGTGCCTACAGGCTCCAGGGTACCAAAACTGGACCTGCAGCTTTATTGCTGTGGATGCAAAGGAGACTTTGGAAACTTTTCCTGAAGCCAGTTTGTGTCTTAGAACACATGTTGGATTGTGGCTTAGTCTCATGGTTTGCAGAGCCAGTAATTACAAGAGAAGCGTGTGGCTCCTGGAAGTGGTTACATCTCTTTGGAATAAGCTCAGGACTTCTTGTAGGTCCTGGTCCTGCGAGGGGCTTCTTGCTCTGACTCACAAGATTGAGGGTTTGTGGAGCTGAGTCCTTCCCAGAGCAGAAACAATGCAGTGGCTAAGTTCAGATGGTGGCTTCACCCTGTGTTTTCTTGTCTGTGGGTCCCACCGAAAGGAGTGGGAAGTATGGGCTGCTCTAAATAAGGGTGAGGTACTGGTTCAGGCCCCTGTGTAGCAACAGATAAGCTCTGGGCTGGCTTATCTTCTCAGGGAGATTTTACATGTGCTTTTCTTTGTCTTCCCTCAGGCTTGTTTCAGCCCTCAGTCCCATAACTGTGTTCCCATCCCTGCCCTTCTTGCTTGCATTTCTCACTTGGCTTCCTCTACACTTTCCCTCTCTGCTGCCTTCCTCCTTCACCCTGAGATCTCCGGGCTCCACCACCACGGCTCCATCCTCCCCCAGCTCCATCCTCCCCAGCTCATCTCACCAGCTCTGGGCTTCTGCTCCACTCCCCTTGACGGGCACCTCCTTAATGTCAGGAGCTGACTCTGAAATAATTATCTGGGTTGCTGATTAGCAGTTGGTGGGGGCAGAGCTGGCTTGGGCTTTTTGTTAAGGCTCTGAGCAAATCCCACTGCAGTCTAGAAGCTGTCCTGCTGCTCTCCTGCTCCCACCCCCGTGGTCTCTCCATGCAGAACCAGCTCAGGTGCCTGAACATGGATTGTGGCTCCAGAGGGGCTAATGCTGAGCCAGAGCTAGTAAGTCCATCTGGATCCATGCTGCTTGTTCCCAGGCTCATTCCCCTTTGCTTCCTCATGGATCCCACCAAGGAGCAGAAGGGATGCACATCTGGCACCTGCTCCATTGCTTGGTTCATCCCGTGGTTCTGGTTGGGCTTTTGTGACCTATTTGCTGTGTTGGGAAGGACACGGTCCATTCAATGCCCGGTGTCTGGAGAGGGGTGTAAGGAACAGCTACATCTGCAAGAGGAGGGAAGGCAAAGCTGGAGGATGATTTTTTTCATCAAGGGACTTTTTGCATCCGTAGTGTGAGAAAGGGAGAAGTGGTGGTGGCAGCCCTGAGGTGGGAAACTTGGAGGAACTGATATGGAGCTCGCTGGCAAAAAGAGTTGGGACAGGAACACCACTTTTCTTTCTCCCTGGAAAACATCCAGCACATTTTGGGATATAAAACCACAGGCAGAGGAACAGAGTGGTTTGTGTGAACTTAGTGTGTGAGCAGTGCCAGCAGGTGTGATAAGTGCTGCTTGAATTTTGGGGGCTGCTTTATTGCATCGCTGAGTGAGTTTTGGACTGTGTGCTGCTCCTCCTTGTCCCCCTGGCTTACGCTGTCCTCTTGTGTTGCAGGGTCTCTGGGCTGCAGCGATGAGGAAGCCTCGGAGGAGGTCCCGGCAGACCCTGGAGGGGAGACGTTCTCCCTCCCCCTACAGCCTCAAGTGCTCACCAACTCGGGAGACACTGACCTACGCCCAGGCCCAGCGCATCGTGGAGGTGGACATCGACGGGCGGCTCCATCGCATCAGCATCTACGACCCCTTAAAGATCATCACGGAGGACGAGCTGACTGCCCAGGACATCACAGAGTGCAACAGCAACAAGGAGAACAGCGAGCAGCCCCTCTTCCCTTCCAAATCTAAGAAGACACCTTCCAAAGGCAAGAAGAAGGAGTCCTGCTCCAAACATGCGTCAGGGACATCTTTACACTTACCCCAGCCCAACTTCCGTGTGGTGGACTCCTTCAGCCAGCCAGATGCTGCTCCTCTCCCTGCTGCCTACTACAGGTACATTGAGAAGCCTCCTGAGGAGCTCGATGTGGAGGTGGAGTATGACATGGATGAGGAGGATCTGGCGTGGCTGGAAATGGTCAACGAGAAGAGAAAGGACGATGGTTATGGGACGGTTTCTGCCGACACGTTTGAGCTGCTGGTGGATCGGTTGGAAAAGGAGTCGTACCTGGAGAGCCGGAGCAACGGGGCCCAGCAGTCCCTCATTGATGAGGATGCCTTCTGCTGTGTCTGCATGGATGATGAGTGCCACAACAGCAACGTCATCCTCTTCTGTGACATCTGCAACCTGGCCGTGCACCAGGAGTGCTACGGCGTGCCCTATATCCCCGAGGGGCAGTGGCTCTGCCGCTGCTGCTTGCAGTCCCCTTCTCGCCCCGTGGATTGTGTCCTTTGCCCCAACAAAGGGGGAGCCTTCAAGCAGACCAGTGATGGCCGCTGGGCTCACGTGGTTTGTGCCATCTGGATCCCAGAGGTCTGCTTTGCCAACACTGTGTTCCTGGAGCCCATCGAAGGGATAAATAACATCCCCCCGGCCCGCTGGAAGCTCACGTGCTATATCTGCAAGCAGAAGGGCATGGGAGCTGCTATCCAGTGCCACAAGGTGAACTGTTACACTGCCTTCCATGTCACCTGTGCCCAGCGTGCTGGTCTCTTCATGAAGATTGAACCCATGAGGGAGACCAGCATCAATGGCACAACGTTCAGCGTGCGCAAGACTGCCTATTGTGAGAGTCATTCCCCCCCTGGGACGGTGAGAAAAGGGGCTCCAGCAGCTGGTGCTGAGGGGCAGGAGGGCTCTGTGAAGGAGGAGGGTGAGCGGGAAGCCAATTCTGCCCCTCCCAAAGGGTCTCTGAAGAAGAACCAAGTGAAATTGAAGCAGAAGATCAAAAAGGAGCCTGGAGAGGTGACCAACGGGCGTTCGTCTGTGCCCATGGTGACAGTCACCCAAATCCCCTCTTACAGGTGAGTGGGGGAGGTTTGGGGAAGGAGCTGGACAGGGTTTGTTTGGATCCCTCTCGTTGTTGACCTTGCAAACACTGAATCTTCAGTCAAGACCTGGCAATTCTTGTGTTCAGAGAGTGCTCTGCAGACCCCTCCTGGCCAGTGTTCCTCCACTTGAGTGTGACTGGTGTGCTGTGATTTCCCTGCTCTGCCCTCCCAGATCCATGGTGGTCCCTGGCAGCAAACACCCAACTAGCTTCTGAATCCACACACGTGGCTGGGAAGGTGTTTTTAAAATATTTCAAGTACTACAGGTTGGCAGGCAGGGGTCATCCCTATTAAATTTTCCTTTAATCCCCTCATTTCGTAGTTTCCTAATTCCTCCTTTTATTCCAGAGTGTGTCAGACCTGTTGGTGTTGGAAGCAGCTTTGACTGGGGGTTTTTGTCTCTCATTTCTCATGCAGAACTAAGTAGTGCTGGATTTTCATCTGGTGCCTTAGGAAGTGTTGCCCATATTTTAACAGATAAGCTTTGGAGAACTGCTGATAAGGCACCACAGGTAATCTTAATGAATGGTTTGAAAAGGTGAAAATAGGTGATAAATTCTTCTGGGACTCCTGTCAGGTTAGTTTCCCAGGCTCTGGCTTAATAATGTCAGACTTAAATGACCCCTGGAAAAGTTCTTGACACTGAAAGTGGTTTTGAAATTAAGGCTTGGGGCTGAGTTGGTGGTTGAGCACTTTGACCATGCTTGGGAAAGTGCTTGGGGAGAACCTCTGGCTGAGCTGCTACTAAATTAGGGAAATACTGTGGAAAACAGGCACATGTGTCTTCATGGTGGGGAGATCCCTGATTGTACCAGTTGCTGGTGTAATTCAGAGCGTACATTGAAACACCACCACAAAGCTTCACTGGGAAGCCTGTTGGTCTCACCAGGGTCATGATTGCTTTGCAGTTGGCTCTTGACACCTCTCTGCTTCCTTCAGGCTGAACAAGATCTGCAGTGGCCTCTCCCTCCAGAGGAAGAACCAGTTCATGCAGAGGCTCCACAACTACTGGCTGCTGAAGCGGCAGGCGAGGAACGGGGTGCCCCTGATCCGCCGCCTGCACTCCCACCTCCAGTCCCAGAGGAATGCTGAGCAGGTACCTGGGCCTTGGCTGGACCTTCATGAGAGCATGGAGAGCTGGAATCTGGGGGGAGATGAGCTTGACGGAGGGCTGGGAAGGGGAGTGAGGGAGAAAGGATCAGAGTGGGACCTGATTTAAGTCTCTTTGGGTCTCCTCTTGGTGCCTGAAGAGCTGGGTTAGTCTATCAGTGGGATATGCCCCGTGCTGCTGGAGTTGGTGTTGATGAGCCAGCAGGTAAGAGTTCATCCCCTGAGTCAGGAGACCCAGGGTTGTGCAAGGATGTGATGGGCCCTTGGTGGACTGATCTCTTAGATGAATCATAGAACCACGTTCCTCACGAGTGATGTGAAAGATCCCCTCCTCTAGAAAATGGGTGTTAGCTCTGGAGTCCTGGCCAGATTCCAGTTTGGGTCATTCTTCCTGCAGTTTCTATTTCTGACCCTCCCACACATGTTCATACAGAAGTTTAGACATAATCATCAGCACTGGGCTCCTTTGCTTCCTCCTCTGAGCTGGCATCCAGAGTCACTCGATCTCCATGCTGTTGAACAGCCCTGCACTGGGCACGTTGGGGATGCAGTCACAAGAGTGTGGCCAGCAGGTCGAGGGAGGTTCTTCTCCTCCTCTTCTCTGCCCAGTGAGGCCATCTCTGGAGTATTGGGTCCAGCTCTGGGTTTCCTAGTTCAAGAGAGACAAGAAGCTACGGGAGGGAGACCAACAGAGGCTCTGGAGATGCTGAGGGGCCTGGAGCATCTCTGTGCCCAGGCCAGGCTGAGAGCCCTGGGGCTGTGGAGCTGCAGAAGAGAAGCCTCAGAGGGGATCTGATCAATGCTGCTCAAGAGCTAAAGGGTGGGGGCAAGAGGCTGGGGCCAGACTCTTGTCAGTGGTGCCCAGGGACAGGCCAAGGGGCAGCGGGCACCAAGTGGACCCCAGGAGGTTCCATGTGAGCAGGAGGAGGTGGTTGTTTGGGGTGAGGGTGTTGGAGCCTGGCCCAGGCTGCCCAGAGAGGTTGTGGAGTCTCCTTGTGTGGAGAGATCCCAAAGGGGCCTGGACACGCTGCTGGGCCCCCTGCTCTGGGGGAGCTGCTGGAGCAGGGGGGTTGGACCAGAGCATCTCCAGAGGTCCCTTTCCACCCCAAGGTGCTGGGACTCTGGGATTCTGTGAGAAGTAGTTGAAGTAATGAAGCAGTTGGACTCTCTAACGTAGCCTGTCAGTAGGTACCGTGCACATGGTGCTTGTGTATTTTTACTGTACCTGGAGGAATTTGTAGGCTTGTGGTCTGCATCAAGACTGCTCTTGGGTGATTAATAACAAAAATATTTCCCACTCATCATTCTCTAGCTGGGGGAAGTGCAGCATTTCCTTGGTGTATTAAATTGGCAATTTACCATAAGTAAGTTCCTAAAAACAAATGTCCTATAAATAGAAGCCACAAAGATCTTATGGAGCAATTGTCCTCTCTTGGCAATCATGTGAAAGTGAAATCACTCAGCTATACCCTCCAAACCATTAAAAAAACTACAGATGAAGCTTTTGGAGGATGGATGATCGTGTTGTGAAGCCACTGAGCTGTGTCTTGGAAGGTGTGAGCTCATCTCCCAGCGTTGGCTGCTCCTTTGTGTTTTGGCAAATCTCTTTTCCCTGGTTCTATTTCTTATTGAGTACAAAAGAGGATAATAATAGCTCCTTTTTCCCATCATTTTGCCTTCACACTGTAAATGCTTTGAGCTGCCTCTTCGATAAGCAGGAGCTGACAGAAAAATTTCCAGTTTCTGTAATGAACTTGGATGTAAAAGCAGGGGGGGTGTAAAGAGCAGGCACCAGAGTGTGCTCTAAAGTGTGGGCACAGGGTGATTTAGGCCTAAGTTTACAGATAATGTAAAGTTCAGCAAGGCTGGTGTTGTGTTCAACAGCTGAATGCTGTTGGAAGGAGGGGGTGTAGTAAGAACAAGAGACAAGTAGAGAGCAATTCATGCCTAGGAAGAGGAGGAGGGACAGGAGGCCAGTCATAGAGTCATAGAATGGGTTGGGTTGGAAGGGAACTTAAAGATCATCTAATTCCACCCCCTCTGCCATGGCAGGGACACCTCCCACTAGACCAGGCTGCTCAAAGCCCCATCCAGCCTGGCCTTGAACACCTCCAGTGATGGAGCATCCACAGCTTCCCTGGTCAACCTGGGCCAGTGTCTCACCACCCTCAGAGTGAAGAACTTCTTCCTTATATCTAATCTGGTTCTCCCCTCTTCCAGTTTGAGCTCATTGCCTCTTGTCCTATCACTACAAGCCCTTGTCAAAAGTCCCTCCCCAGCTTTCTTGTAAACCACTTTCAGATACTGAAAGGTCCCAAGAAGGTCTCCCTGGAGCCTTCTCTTCTCCAGACTGAACAAGCCCAACTCTCCCAGCCTGGCCTCCCAGCAGAGGGCTTCCAGCCCTCCCAGCCCTGCTCCACCAGGTCCATGTCTCTGCTGTGCTGAGGACTCCAGAGCTGCCCCAGCACTGCAGGGGGGTCTCCCCAGAGCGGAGCAGAGGGGCAGGATCCCCTCCTTCAACCTGCTGGCCACACTTCCTTTGATGCAGCCCAGGATGTGGTTGGTTTCTGAGCTGCACTCACACATTGCTGACTCCTGTAGAGCTTTCCCTCTCACCTCACTGCTGTGTCTTGCAGAAGGAGCAGGATGAGAAGACCAGTGCAGTGAAGGAGGAGCTGAAGTACTGGCAGAAGCTGCGGCACGACCTGGAGCGCGCGCGGCTGCTCATCGAGCTCATCCGCAAGAGGGAGAAGCTCAAACGGGAGCAGGTGGGTAGCTCTGGGTGTCCAGTCCCTGCACCCACCTCCACTCCCATGCCACCAACCTGTGCTGCAGGAGGCAGAGGAGGAATGTGACAGATTTTCTTGAGGTTTCTCCTCTTTTCATGGAGTCTCCATCTCTCCCTGTGGCAGTCACAGGCTCAGCCTCTGCCCTCAACGCCAGGGCTGGGCTCCAGAGTGCTGGGAAAATGTGTTTGTGTAACTGGTAGTGGATTTGTTCCTGGCTTACAGGACCCCTCTGCTGCTGGGCATGGCCCAGGTGTTTGGCAGAGTAGAAGCTACATCTCCTTTAACAATTATTTCAGGAGTTTGGTAACACCTACTCCAGGGAGAGGTCTGAATCACAATTTACTCTTCATTTCTAAAGCTAAAAATTCCTGGTTTTCTCTCTAAGTACTTTTTTTAGAAGAAAAAGCTTTAAGATCGTAGACTGGTTTGAATTGGAAAAGACCTTTCAAGCTTGTCTAATCCACCCCCCCTGCAGGGAGCAGGGACATCTGCAGCTAGAGCAGGTTGCTCAGAGCCCCAAACAACCTCACCTGCAATGGTTCCAGGCATGGGGCAGCCACCACCTCTCTGGGCAACCTCAACCAGGCTCTCACCACCCTCAGCACCAACAATTTCTTCCTTCTCTCTACTCTAAATCTCCCTCTTTTAGTTTCAAACCATCCCCCCTCGTCCTGTCCCAACAGGCCCTACTCAAAACTCTGTCCCCCTCTTTCTGACAGGCCCCCTGTAGCCCTGAAAGGCCCCAAGAAGGTCTCCACTAGGAGACCATTTACTAAATTTTCCAATTTCCTCCTTGTTCTGTGTGCAGTTCTCCAAAGTTGCACCAGGTAAGGCTGCTTCCCATTGCATTCTTTGCTTGCTATACTTGGTTGCAGCCACAACTCTGCTCTCTGGGGTTGGTATCTTCAAGAACAGCTTCATGAAGGCTCACCCTGTGCTGTTGAGTCTGTACCCGTGGCCTCAGGCATTGCCTGAGTGCTCTCAGGCTGGCTGCAGGGAGCCAGGCAGAGGGAAAGCAGCATCCTCTGTGTTCACAGCTCCTCTGTGAGCTGTTTTGTCATGGCCAAAAACTATCCACAGCTTTTCCAGAGTCCTTTTGATGCCAGCACTCATTCATTTGCAGCATTGTCCTTGATGTACAGCAGTGGCTGAGTCCTGCTTGCTCTGTGGACATATTTTGGGTAGGAAGATCAAAAAAAAATCACTCTTGGGCTTTGCTTGCTTTTGATATCTTGTGATACATCCCTATCACTGTTGGCTAAATCCATAACAGCTTGTTCAAAGTACAATGTGCTTTGTAAAAGGAGAAGATATCACAGAAAAATTTATCTTATCATAGAATGTATTGGGTTGGAAGGGACCTCCAAAGGTCATCTAGTCCAACCCCCTACAAGAAGCAGGGACATCTCTACCTAGGGCAGGCTGCTCAGAGCCCCATCAAGCCTGAGCTTGAATGACTCCAGGGATGGGGCCTCCACCACCTCTCTGGGCAACCTGTTCCAGTGATCAACTACCCTCATATTAAAGAACTTTTTCCTAATGTCCAACCTAAATCTACCCTTTTCTAGCTTAAAACCATCACCCCTCGTCCTGTCACTACAAACCCTTGAGAACAGATCCACCCCCACCTTTCTATAGAACCCTTTCAGGTGTTGGAAGGTCACTCTAAGGTCCCTCTGAAGCCCTTCTCTTCTCCAGGCTGAACAACCCAAATTCTCTAACCTGTCTTCATAAGAGAGGTGCTCCAGCCCTCTGATCATTTTCGTGGCTCTTCTCTGGACCCTCTTTAACAGGTCCATGTCCTTCTCATGTTGGGGACTCCAAAGCTGGACACAGTGCTCCAAGTGAGGTCTGACCAGGGCAGAGCAGAGGCAGAATCCCCTCTCTCCATCTGCTGCCCACACCTCTTTTGATGCAGCCCAGGATGTCATTGACCTTCTGGGCTGCAGTTGCACATTGGTGGCTCTATCCAGCTTTTCAGTGAGTGTAGAAGGATCCTCCAGAGCCCTGAGTTTTTCTTCAGCTCCTTTCCTGTTCTGGGGGAGGAGTGTGGTGTTTATATCATCTCCATTCACTCTCTTACTGATGCTGCCTTGTTGCTGAGCACATCAAATACACTTTGCTTTGTGTAAACACACTTGCTTTCCTGTGCTTGGATTAATGACATAATGAGAAGCTGGAAGATCAAAGAAATTAAAGTGTTAAAGGAGAAAGAAATATTTCTACCCTGCTCCAGCCTCCTGTGACTGGAGTTTCAGATCAAACCAGTGCTACAACTTGTTTGCTTGAAATCAGGCAGGATTAGAGACTTCATAAAAGATGTAAGAGGCTGTGTTGGGGCCTCCCAGACATCTCACCACTTGTTGTTGTTTGGCTTCTGCCTTGAAGTGTGAGAACTTGCATCTTACACTTTGTTTATGCTCTCTAGTCTAATTATGGCTGTGGTTGGTGGTGGAAGCGCCTACGTACTTGTAACTGTTGTATAATGTTGCTAATTGCCATAATATCTCCAGGCAGGGAGTTCTAGGGGATCATTTACCAGGCATGAGAAGCTTCTTCCTGTTCTCATTTTCAGTTGTATTATCTTTTAATTTTGGGGGGTTTCCTCTTGTTTTGGCTGTATGAGATTGGATGAGCAGGAGTTCCCCACGCAGGAGGATTGGTCTGGGCACTTAAACTCTGCAAAGTGCTGGCTCCTTGTGTGCATCCAAACATCTTGTCCTCCTCCGTGTCCCAGAGGACAAGGTGTTTGCCAGGAATTCTTCAGCAGTGAGTCTAGCAGGCTAGTGGAATGATGACTTGATGTTCCCACCACTGGGTAGAGCTGGGGTGATGATGATTCAGGAGAAACCGGAGGGAGACACCACTCACATACCCTGTCCTCAATAACTGTGCTCACCCCTGTCCTCCTATCCCCAGGTCAAGGTTCAGCAGGCTGCTATGGAGCTCCAGCTGACCCCTTTCAACGTCCTCCTGCGCACCACGCTGGACCTGCTGCAGGAGAAAGATGCTGCCCAGATCTTTGCAGAGCCTGTCAACCTGAACGAGGCAAGTCTCTTTCCTAGAGGTGTCTAACGGGTTGTAGATGAGGTATCACTGGGCAGAAACTCCTGTGCTCTCATTACCCTGGGAGCACAAACCACCTTGTCCCAGGCTGCTGCTGGATATCTCAAAGAGGACTCACAATGTGGGTGTCCTTCTGGGCCAAAGAAAAGCTTTGGCCCCCAAAAAAAAGCTTCTGACCCAAAGAAAAGCTTCTGGAAGCTTCAGTATGTCTCAAGTAAAGTTTTGCAGAGCCAGGATGTGTCTGCCCTGACTGGGTGACACAGAAATGATCTACTGGTGCTGGCCCTTATAGGATCATGGATCATGGAATGGTTTGGGTTGGAAGGGACCTCCAAAGGTCATCTAATCCAACCCCCCTACAATAAGCAGGGACTTCTCTACCTAGGTCAGGTTGCTCAGAGCCCCATCAGGCCTTGCTGGTGGAAAGGGCATTAAGAGTGCTTGTGCTGGGTGCGCTCTGGTTGGCTAGTAAATGGTTTTTGTAATTGTACAGGTTTTATATGTTTAGGTTCCAGATTACCTGGAATTCATTTCCAACCCAATGGATTTTTCCACCATGAGGCGGAAGCTGGAGTCCCACCTGTACCGAACGTTGGATGAGTTTGAGGAAGACTTTAACCTTATAGTTACCAACTGCATGAGGTATAATGCTAAAGACACGATTTTCCACCGAGCAGCTGCCCGGCTCAGGGACCTCGGGGGAGCCATCCTGCGCCACGCGCGGCGTCAGGCGGCCACCATCGGCTTCGACCCTCACCTGGGGATGCACCTGCCTGAGTCACCCAAAACCCACGACTTTTACCACTTTTCCTGGGAGGATG
Organism: Brachypteracias leptosomus; assembly: GCA_013401335.1. Lineage (NCBI taxonomy): Eukaryota > Metazoa > Chordata > Aves > Coraciiformes > Brachypteraciidae > Brachypteracias > Brachypteracias leptosomus. The sequence goes on along the minus strand of VYZX01027895.1, from coordinate 33,001 downwards.
GTGAGTGTGGATGAACAATTATGGACAGACTGAGAGAGTTGGGATTGGTCAGGCTGGAGAAGAGAAGGCTCCCAGGGGACCTTCTGGTGGCCTTCCAGGATCTGAAGGGGGCTACAAGAAAGCTGGGGAGGGACTTTGGAGGCTGTTGGGTAGTGGTAGGAGTTGGGGGAATGGGTCCAAACTAGAGGGGGGGAGATTGGGGTGAGAGGTTAGGAAGAAGGTGTTGCCCAGGAGGGTGGGGAGACACTGGCCCAGGTTGGCCAGAGAGGTGCTGGAAGCCCCATCCCTGGACATTTTTTAGGCCAGGCTGGCTGGGGCTGTGAGCAACTGATGGAGTGGGAGGTGTCCCTGCCCATGGCGGGGGGTTGGAACGAGATGATCTTTGAGGTCCCTTCCAACCCTGACAATTCTATGATTCTATGATTCTAATTTTTTTTCTTCCAGTCAGATCTGGAGGGGACCTACATAAAGGCAGGGGAAGGTCTATTCAAAAGGGTTTGTAATGACAGGACAAGGGGTGATGGTTTTAAGCTGGGAAAGGAGAGATTTATGTTAGACATTAGGAAAAAGTTCTTTAATCTGAGGGTGCTAGATGAGTGGAATGGGCTGCCCAGAGAGGGGGTGGAGGCCCCATCCCTGGAGTCCTTCAAGGTCAGGCTTGATGAGGCTCTGAGCAGCCTGCCCTAGGTGTAGGGCGTTGGACAAGATGACCTCTAGAGGTTTCTTCCAGCCTAAACCATTCTATGATTCTATGATCATAACTGTGTTCTTAGTTCTGAGCTTGTCATGAACAAGACATGTCCTGTCACTATTGTCACCAGGATGGGAACTGGGGGGCAGCTCAAGTTAAATCAGCTGCTCTTACCCAAAGGAAGGAAGGCTGAGCTCCAAGGTTAACAATTCTTAAATCCCCAAATTAAGGTTTCTTCCAGCCTAAACCAAGGGAATTGGTTCATGAATTCAAATGAAATGAAGCTTAGCAGCAGCCCCAAATGCTTCCTCAAGAACCTTACTCCTTCCCTTGACTGTCACACTCTCTTTTGTTGCAGTGGACAACATCCTCCTGCCGGAGAACCGGGCTCACCTCTCCTTGGAGGCGCAGCTGAAGGAGCTGCTGGAGAAGCTGGACATGGTGAGCCCCATGCGCTCCAGCGGCGCCCGCACGCGGCGCATCCGGCTCCTCAGGCGGGAGATCAACTCCATCCGACAGAGGCTGGCCCAGCAGCAGAGCAGGACCTTGTCCAACGGGGACCTGGGGCCTCGGGAAGAGAGCCCGGATAAAACGCCGAGGGAAGGCGACGAGGAAGGGGAGAGAGGTGAGAGGTTGCAGCTGGATTTTAGCTCCGNCTTAGTGGCTCTGTGCTGGACTCTCTCCAGCAGTTCCCTGTCCTTCTTGACCTGAGGGGTTTCTCCTGGCCCTAGTGAAAGACGGGAACGGCTGTTGATAGTTTGGGAGTAACTCTTCCTAAAATGTTCAAGCAGATCCTCTCTTCCTTTAGCAGATGACACCAAGCCCCCGCACCCTCCCACCCTGGAGCCCACTGGACCCGCACCCTCCCTCTCGGAGCTGGACTCTCTGCAGGAGCCTCCAAAGCTCAAACCCATCAGTGAAAGCAAGTCCTTGAACCAGCTGCAGAAGAAGGTGATGTCGGACAGGGAGCTCCTGGAGAAGAAGGCCCTGCAGCGGGAGAGCCAGGCCTTCCAGCGCCTGCTCAGCGACAGCGGCCTCAACGGGCTGGCCCTGCCGCCCGCGGACAGCCCCGCCAGCCCCCCCTTCAGCGGCGTGGGCCGACGGACATCGGTGCTCTTTAGAAAGGCAAAGAACGGGGTGAAGCTGCAGAGGGGCCTGGACTGCTCCCTGGAGAACGGGGAGGAGCACGGGCAGGGCGGGCGGATCTCCCCCTCCCGCCCCGACGGGCAGCGGCAGACTCGGAAGCGGGCGCAGAGCAGGAGCTGCAGCGAGAGCGATGGGGAGAGGTCGCCCAGGCAGGCAGGGCAGAGAGGTGAGTCCTGGGGGTGAGTGCTTGGGGTTTCTCCTCTAGAGTGGGAGGGAAGGACCTTCTCTAGCTGGGAAGGACCTTCAGGCTCATCTCATCCAACCCCCTTGCAGTGAGCAGGGACATCTGCAACTAGAGCAGGTTGCTCAGAGCCCCAAACAACCTGACTCATGTAAGATGAGATGTTAAACGTTCCTTTTAAATCAGCCGTACCCTGAGGTCTGGGAGTTTGGATAAAATTAATGGGAATTAGATAAAATTAATGGGAATCATAGAACCATAGAATGGTTTGGCGTGGAAGGGACCTCAAAGATCATTATTGAGTAGACTCCTTTGCAAATAAGATCTACAAATGAGAACGAGCAGCTGAGATGAGGTTGGACAAGATGACCATCTAGAGCCTAAAGCATTCTATAATTCTATGAAATTTGGAAGGACACAAAGTGAAAAGGAATCTCTGAGTGACAGCAATGTGATTTCTTTCTAATTTGGGGTTAATTACACAGGATGTGTGATGTACAGGCATGGCCAACGTGGCTGTGATGTCCCCCAGCCAGTGTGGGACAGTTCCCACCTGTAAGGCTTGGCTTAGCCCATCCCTCAAATACTATCTTAGAGGTATTCAGCTGAAGATCACGAGCAAATTGAGAGTGGGAGGAAAGCAACTGAATGTGGGGATTGAGTAACCAGGACAGCTTAAAGGAAACACAAATGGCTCCTCCAAAGAGTTGAGGGACTCACCATTATCATCTGCCAGTAACTAAAGCACAGAAGAGTTGCCCCCAGTGGAGAGAGGTCAGAATGAGAGGCTGAAATTGAACAAGGGAAAATAAAGGGAGGGTGCTGGAAAATCCCTGATAACCCAGCAGGGATGTTTTTCCTCTGCTGAAGCAGGGCTGGTGGGTTTTCCCCACGAGCTGCAGCTTTTGTGATTCAGCTCCTTCCACTCTTTCAAACATGATGGGGGGAGTCTCTGCTGTGCTGGATCTGTGTTACCACAGGAGCAGATTTGACATCATCAGAACAAGGTGTTGCCCAGAAATGTGCTCCTTGAGGCCCTTCCATATTTACAGCTGGAAAAACCAGAGTGGCTTGGGCATGAATTTGCCCTTTCTATGGCTGATGGGCTTTTGGTGAGCCCACGGGGAGCTTGGGGGTGGTGGGTCCCTGGATGGGGCAAGGCTGTGGTCATCTGCCTTCCTGCACCTGCTCTGGGGATGCTCCTGGGTCATTCCCTGTCCACCCCGGCTCTGGATCTTGTCTCAGCTCAGTGGTGGTCCCAGCTCTCTGTGCTGGTCTCCCTCCAAAGCCCAGAGCAGGAATCCTGGCAGTGAAGGGAAGATTTCCAGCAGCCCTGTTGGCATCTGGGGCAAAGCAGCAAAATATTCCACTCATGGCTCCAGTGACATTTGTCCTGGGCAGAGAGGAAGGAGGTGGGAGCCAGGGGGGATTCCACAGTGTCTGCTCTGTGCTCTGGAAAATGTCATTTGGGGAAATGGAAGCAATGAGCTTTTCCTAGAGCAGTTTTCTCTCAGCAAGGAGCCTGTAGCTGGATGAGCTGTGGTTTTATCCCCTGTCCTGTGGGCAGGGACTGGGGAGAGGCAGGGAGGAGCCCGTGGTGGTCAGCGTGAAGCCTCCTTGCCTTTTCCAAGTACACTTGAAGCCAGATGAGTGAGAGGTTCATTTTCTGGCCTCTGGGCTCCCCCGTGAGCTGGGTGCTGTGCAGAGCTCTCCTCTGCCATCCCTGGGCACTCCTCCAGCACTTGCTTCTGCAGAGACAGCCAAAGTTCTCACGTGTCAGGGGTAGAAATGCCTTTTATTAGTCACCTTGTGGTTGCAGCTGAGGCCGGGGAGCTCGGTGCAGGATTCCCTCTGGTGGAAGCTCTCGGGATCTCTCTGTCTGGCAGCCATGGGACAATGACCTTCCCTGAGCCTTGGCAGCATCTCTCTGTTGCTGCTGCTGCTTGTCTGGGCTGATCTGTTTGTCTCCTGGCAGGAGTGACCAACGGCTTCACGAAGCACCCAGAGAGCGGCTCCGACTCCGAGTGCAGCTCTGGCCTCGCCTTTGAAGCCTGCAGGTGAGTGCCCCGTGACCCCAGAGCACCTTCTGTGTCTGGTTCATCTGTCCCACTTTATCATTCACCTTCTCTGTCTCAAACCCAGCCCAAACTTGATTATTTTGTGTGTTGACCCTAAGGACAAAAAGCTGCTCAGGTTCCATCCCGTCTTCTTGAGCTATAGACCCCAAAGCAGGGCTTGGTTTGTCAAGCATGTTGGTTACACTCCTGTTCAGTGCACACCATCCTCTGCTGCTACATCCCTTCTTACACCCCTTCTTACCATACTTATGCTTCTTGAGGGCCAAAAGTAGAAAAGCCTTGAACCCCAATGCCCAGCTGAGCACTGCAGCTGAAGCTGAACTTCTCCCACCTGCTGAGTTGCTGCTTTCTTCATCTCGGAGGTTTAAAAGCAAAACTGGGCCCTTCAGACAGGACTTAAAGCAAACTTTTGTCATCTTCTGGTCAGATGCAGTAGGCATAGGTGGGTGCCATGTCCATTTTCTGGTCTTCTCTACCTATCCAGCAATATTGGTGTGAGGGCCTGTCCCTGTGGCAGAGTGATCCCACCTCCACAGGTGGGTTCTGGGCAGCCCAAGGGAAGCACGTGGCACCTCAGTAAATTGTCTCTCTTAGCATATGCTGAGCCCCTTGGAGGCACAGAACCTCCAGCTCTTCTCTCTACTGGAAAGCCCAGTGGAGGCTTTGAAGATGCTGAGGGGCCTGGAGCATCTCTGTGCCCAGGACAGGCTGAGAGCCCTGGGGCTGTGGGGCTGGAGAAGAGAAGCCTGAGAGGGGATCTGATCAATGCTGCTCAAGAGCTAAAGGGTGGGGGCAAGAGGCTGGGGCCAGACTCTGGTCAGTGGTGCCCAGGGCCAGGCCAAGGGGCAGCGGGCACCAAGTGGACCCCAGGAGGTTCCATGTGAGCAGGAGGAGGTGGTTGTTTGGGGTGAGGGTGTTGGAGCCTGGCCCAGGCTGCCCAGAGAGGTTGTGGAGTCTCCTTGTGTGGAGAGATCCCAAAGGGGCCTGGACACGCTGCTGGGCTCCCTGCTCTGGGGGAGCTGCTGGAGCAGGGGGGTTGCACCAGAACATCTCCAGAGGTCCCTTCCAACCCCACCATGCTGGGATTCTGTGTGACATGGGCTGATAGAGCCCCGTGGCATCTGTGCTCTCCAGCATGAAGTCTTTGCTGGGTTTCTTCAGGTGTCAAGTGTTCTTTTCAATTCAAGGGCACACCAGGACAATCATTTTTCAGTATTTCAAACAGAGATGAAGAATGTGCTTACTTGGCTTTGTTTTCAAGTTTTCCAGAGTAATCTGTTTTCTCCTAACCTGCTTTTCCATATTTTTCTGGCAGTGGTTTGATGCCTCCCAAGAGGAGTCGGGGGAAACCAGCCCTGTCCCGGGTGCCCTTCTTGGAAGGTGTGAATGGAGACTCTGATTACAGCAGCTCAGGTGAGAACAGCTACAGAGCCCCCCTTGCTTTGGGGAACACCCCACTCTGCTCCTACCACACCATGGGACCATCTAAACCGGGGGGAGCAGCTCTCAGTGCACACCAGGAACTTCATGGACTGTCCAGGTTGTACCATCAGGCTGCCTGTGCATTTGTACCTGGTTTTTAACAGATGGAGGTTGTTGTATTAAAGGTTTTTCCTACTTTCACTGGTGCTGGTGCCCTGTGTGCTCCTCAGAGGGGTGATGGTGTGTGTGACATGCCTGGCACTGTCTGCTCTTCTTTTGGGACTAGTTCTCTTGGATAGAAACAGTAAATGGTAATTACCAGAGGGATCTCTCTGCAGATGGCTTCAGAGCTGTTCCCCATCCTCACTTTCAAGGTCTTTGTAACAAATTCCTCTTAGTCAGCCTGTTCTATACACCAGGAAAATTAAGTTACACTCCTCCCACACCACCCAAGACACTACTCTGGTGTTCCAGTGCTCACTGACCAGGTTCTCATCCTTTTTGTGGTGTATCAGTGATCAAGTTATTGCAGGTTTGTGTGAGATCAGAGCTCCCTGGTGCACCCATGTCCTCCTGCTCAGCTCCATGTGCTGGCTCCTGTCTCTTGGGAGCTGTTCTCATCCCCATGCACCCAGCAACTTGCTTTGGAGATGGGCTGAACAGAGCAGGGCTGGTACTGGGACAATTCTGGTGTAGAACATCCTTCCATGAATGGGATAAAACATCTGGAATGCAGGAGTGGAGAAGCCCATTGGAGACATCTTGGCAAGGCTCTCTTTGGGTTGGACTCAGCACTTCTAGATTCAATTTGATCACACCCCCCCCCTAGAGCAAGCACTACTTGCTGTAAAATTCACTTTAATGGACATTACTCCTTTTCCAGAGCCAGGAGCTGCCAGATGAGTTGTTCATGTCTCAAATGGAGCTTTTGCAGTACTTCTGACTAAAATCTTTAAAAATTACTGGCTGATAGACTTTTGCCAACCAGAACCAGGCATTTCCTGCAGAGATCATATAGCCCCAAAGTATGTGGACAATAAGGGACTTTCCATTTCACTCTAGATCTTGATGGAGAGGAACCATTTGGGATTATGTGCCCACAGTGGTGATGAAATGTGTGACAAACAGCTGGGCAATGGGTTTGTTAGGGAAGGAAGGTGCAGTTCCAGCTCCCTGCTTGCTGCAGAGGCAAAGAAGTTAACAATTAAAGCAGAAATATTGTCAGTATGTTTTCAGTGCAGTGATGGTTGATCTGTTCTAGCTGGTTCCTGCTGAGCCAGTGCAGGATGCCAGGGGTAGATGACAATGTTGTTTCTCTTGTTATAACCCCCTTGCCAGTCATCATAGAATCATTTAGGTTGGAAAAGACCTTTAAGATCATCTGGTCCTACCCTAATTGCCTCCTAAGCCATGTCTCCTTCTCTCCCTTAGGCAGGACTCTCCTGATGTCCTTTGAGAATCAGGCTGAGCTGGAGCCCTTGGAGCTGGTGTGGGCCAAGTGCCGTGGCTACCCCTCCTACCCTGCCTTGGTAAGTGCCCAGGACACAGCCCCAGGCAGAAAAGGGAAACTTCCCCAAATCATGCTGTATGTGCTTTTTGGGTTGGTTTTCTTTTCCTTTTCCCCTCTGCACAGTTAATTTTCCCTGTGCTCGTTGTTTCAGAGCATTGCAGACAATTCATAAAGCATTGCTCGTGGTGTCAGGGACAGGAGGAGATCTTTCCTCTCCTCTCCTCTGCAGGTACAGGGAAAAGACTCAGTAAAGTTGCCATGAGACAACCTAAATTTAAACACAAGAATATATGTGTGTGTGTGTGCCCCTAGTCATAGAGCCAGAGAATGGTCTGGTTTGGAAGGGACCTCAAAGATCATCTAGTTCCAACCCCCCTGCCATGGCAGGGACACCTCCCACTAGAGCAGGTTGCTCAAGGCCCCATCCAACCTGGTCTTGAACAGCTCCAGGAATGGAGCATCCACAACCCCCCTGGGCAACCTGGGCCGGTGTCTCACCACCCTCAGAGTGAAGAATTTCCTCCTAATTTCCAGTCTAAATTTCCCCTCTTCCAGTTTGAACCCATCACCCCTCGTCCTGTCACTACAAGCCCTTGTAAAAAGTCCCTCCCCAGCTTTCTTGTATTCTTTGGAATGATATTTCCTTAATCAAGGAGTAATTGATGAGGGGTAATGGGTTCAAACTGGAAGAGGGGAGATTCCTGCAGTCAGGAAGATGGAGCCAGACTCTTGTCAGTGGTGCCCAGGGCCAGGCCAAGGGGCAGCGGGCACCAAGTGGACCCCAGGAGGTTCCATGTGAGCAGGAGGAGCAAGTTGTTTGGGGTGAGGGTGTTGGAGCCTGGCCCAGGCTGCCCAGAGAGGTTGTGGAGTCTCCTTGTGTGGAGAGATCCCAAAGGGGCCTGGACACACTGCTGGGCCCCCTGCTCTGGGGGAGCTGCTGGAGCAGGGGGGTGGGACCAGAGCATCTCCAGAGGTGCCTCCAACCCCTGTTCTTCTGTGACTCTGTGGTTCTGTTGCACCCACCCTTTGCTGTTCCATGCTCTGATCACGTAGCACAAACTTTCACAGACACTTGTGGTTTGCATGGGGAGAATTGATGCCTCTGCTGTCCCTTCTCCCCAGAACAGCTGCACTCCCACACAGCTGCCTCTGCTCCTCAGCTCTCTCCAAATATTGGGCCAGATTCTGATTTAATTGCAGTATAAAGCTGAGCAGTGCCTCTGAAACCACCAAACTGCACCAGGATGGAGCTGGTGGAAGGGAACAACCCTGGCTGAGGACAGTGATGGGGTTACGTGTGTTCCAGGAGTTGGGAGTGAGGGGGAAAACCCTTTGCTGAACACCTTGATGCTACATCTGTACTGAATTATCCATTAGGATAAATCCATCAATGTCCACACAGAGCCATGTACTTACATCCTTCCCTTGTTTAAGACCAGGTGCTTGCCTTTCAGACTGACAAAGCCCCAAGGAGAGGAAAATTCATTAAAAATTGCTGCTGAGACAGAAGCAGCCAATTTTCTTACCCATCCTAATGAGATTTTAATTGTCTGGCTTGCATAGACTGGAAGAACATTTAAAAAATGCATTCTCTGCAGTATTTGAAGAGGTTTGTGCTTAAATATCCTTTCCCTGCCACTAGATCATCGACCCCAAGATGCCACGTGAGGGTTTGCTCCACAACGGGGTCCCCATCCCAGTGCCACCCGTGGATGTGCTGAAGCTGGGGGAGCAGAGGCAGGTGGAGGCAGGAGAAAAGCTCTTCCTTGTCCTTTTCTTTGACAACAAGAGAACCTGGTGAGTGTGTGGGGGCAGCAGGGGCCTGTGGTGAGAGCTGGGGCAGAGAGGGGAGATGGGACATGGTCTGGGGGCTGTGGGAGCTTAGATGGTGATGATGTTGGGTGTGAATGGGAGAATTCAAACCTGCAGCCATCAAGAAGAGTCTAAGGAGACCTCTCAGCTTTTCATGGTCCAAGGACAGAATATCTGCCTGCTCCACTTCCTTGGGGTCATCACCACAAGGATAGTGAGGGGCAAATTAGCTGCTAAAATCTGCAGCAAACTAGAGAGCACGTTTAGCAGGAAAATACCAGTGAGTGCTGCTGCTGCTGCTGTGCAAAAGAGCTGCCAAAGATCTCCAGGGTAACGTTTGCAGATTGCTGGGCTTGGGCCATATTTAGCCTTGCCTGGTTTTTTCAGTACCTGCAGCTTTTAAATCAAGGTCTTTATTTAGGGTGGAAAATGCAGGTGTAAGCACCTGGTTCTGGGCAATAAGGATCTCGAGGCCTTTTGCTGCTCTCTCAATGCTGCTGATTTCAGGCTGACCATGCTCACAAGGACCCAGCCAGCTCTAATAAGCCACAAACCAGTGAAGTGCCCCCAAAATAAGCTTTGAAATCTGTGCACAAAACAATGGGGAACGTGGAAAATTGGAGGAGGAAAGGGTGAGTCCCCCAGTGGGTTATCTACCCACCAATAATCCTCTGGGGTGTTTCACTGCCCCTTGTTACCAGAACCACTTGATTCAGAGCATGTTCTGCAGAGGGTTCCTGAGGATTTTTGGTGGGAAGTCAATGGCAGCACCTTGATTCCTGGTGCTGCTCTCACCAGGTTTGAAAAATGGAAATCCAAATGTCTAATTGAAACTCCCTTCCCACTGAAAACCAACATTTCCCTGGCTTAGCCCTGCTCCTGTTGAAGACAAGCTCTGGAGGATGTTTCCACTCTTCAGTGGCCACTTAGAGCCTTGTTTGCAGTTGGTGGGAAGCTGAAACATCTCAGGAAAGCCCTAAACCCCCTCTTAGTGCCAGGTCCCAATTCTGATGGCTTCAGGGATGCTGAAGATGATTGGACCCACCCAGCCCCTGATGTTTGCAGCCTCTTGGAATGAGGCAGAGCTTTTTGGGGGGATAAACACTTTAATTCCACCATGGAAGTCCCTGGAAGGTGTTTTGGCCACAGGTGGTTCTTCCATGTCCATTACAGACATTTAAATTCGTAGCATCATTATGGGGTTTGAATTATGAACAAGTAGATCACAGTGAGTGGCCACTTAGAGCCTTGTTTGCAGTTGTTGGGAAGCTGAAGCACCTCAGGAAAGTCCTAAACCCCCTCTTAGTGCCAGGTCCAAATTCTGATGAGCTCAGTGATGCTGCGGAAGGACCACAACGACCCCAGTGTAGCTGTGATATGTGATATGTGGGGAGTGCTCGAGGAGCTGGAGGACTTGGCCTTGTCTTGGAGGACTCAGATGAGTCTTGGGCCAAGCTCCTTGGCCTGAGCAGGAGGTGTGAGAGCAAGAGAGAGCTTGGCCATAGCGTTGCAAGACCAAGAGGCCTCCAGGTGCTTGTTCTCCTTTCCCCACCTCCCCTTTTGATGTCCTCAATGACTGGGCTTTGCTCTCTGCTCTTCTCCCTCCCAGGCAGTGGCTCCCCCGTGACAAAGTCTATCCCCTGGGCGTGGATGACACCGTGGACAAGCTGAAGATGATGGAAGGGAGGAAAACCAGCATCCGCAAGTCAGTGCAGGTGGCCTATGACAGAGCCATGAGCCACATGAGCCGCGTGCGGGGCGACCACCCCTTCCTCACCTCCTCTTACCTGTAGGGGCTGGGGGGCCAGGCCCTTCCCTCCAGAACTGGGGCAGAACTGGGGCAGAACTGGGGGAAACCCTTCCCAGAGCTGCCAGAGCTCCTCAAACTACCCTGGAATGTGCCAAAAAAACCCTGCCCAGCTTCTTTCTGAATGTGTCTCGCTGAAGAGCTGGCAGGAGGTGAAATGTAGGGCCAGGAGTGAGGTCGGGGGGGGGGCCAAGGGGAGCTGGTGCCTCAGGAACCCCCCCCCGGGGCTTTTGACATCAGCCAGCCCCCAGTAATTCCCAGGAACCCATCACCAGGGAAATCCCAACTGGACTTTTTTGTGCCAAATTTACCCAAACCATCATTGGCCTTTTTTTTTGTTGTTTTTCTTTAACTGACCTGGATTGTCCCATCACATTAATAACAAAATAAAAATCAGAGCTGGGATTTCTTGTAAGGATTTTCCTGCTTACATCTGTAGTGTTGCCACGTTTGGTTTCTCATCCCATTGGGCAAAGCTTGAGGTGTCCTGGACCCTTCCCCTCCACACACACACCACGCACAGAGCTTTAAATAGGAAAAGCAGATTCCCTGGTTTTTGTGTGTGTGTCTTTCCATCCTAGACATTTATTTGGTAGTTTCCCATTGAAATTCCCATTCCTGTGACCTTTCCCATCCCCTTGTAGTGCAAGCAAAGAGAATTTACTTATTTTTTAAGCAGCAAAACTAATTTTTGGAGGTGTCTGCTGGGCCAGAGCAGCTCTGCAGGCACCGAGGATGATCAGGGTCGGAGGGAGATGCATCTTTTGTGTTGCTTTAGGCACATTTGGTGTCAAGCTCCTCTTCTTTTCCTCTTTTTTTCTGTCTGAAGTTCTCCTGGGGCTCAGTTCGGGTTGACCCCAAGCTCCCCATGGAGGCCACGACCATTCTGCCTTCCCCCTGCCCTGGTGGGGGGGTCTCCCCAGCCTCTCACCACAGCTCTGCAGACAATCCCTGGAGTTTGGGGCTTCCCACGGTGGGAAACTCGATGACAAAAAAAAAAAACCAACCCCTTTTTTAGCAGCCAAGGATTCCCTGATTTCTCAGCTCTCTTCTCTCGTGTCACCCTTTTCTTTGCTTTCCCATTTTGCAGAACCAAAGGTGCAGAGCAAGATTGTAGATTGATTGTCATCAACGTCGCTTTTTAACGCAGTATTTTTTTATTGTTTGAACTTTTTCATACTGAAGAGAATGTGGGGGGTCAAAAGAATAATAAATAATAATAATAATTAATTAATAATGATGACTAGTGGGGAGTAATCACTGCCATTTCTACTTGGTCTACTTTTTTAAAATACCACTTCTTATACATTGGGACATGGAACCACACTTTAAAGATGATGATTCCTGTAACATAATAGAGGTGGGGCATAGGATTTTGTAATAATAATAATTAATAATAATAAATAACGATGCCTACGGAGTGTGGCTCGGGAAGGATGTTGTGTATATAGGTGTAAAATATTGTTCTAAATTATTTAGACCTATTGTCACCATTCTTGGAAGTCCTCAGTTGTGTCGCTGGGTCTTTTATATGCACACCATGTAATTTATTTAAAGGAACATTCACTTCTCTGGGTGGTAGCTCAGCTGTGGACTCGTGACCTGTGTATATGTTTTAAAATCTTGAGAGTTTGGGGTTTTTTGTTTGTTTGTTTGGGATTTTTTTTCTTGTTTTGGTTTTGTTTGGGGTTTTTTTTTAGGGTTTGGATTGGCTGATCTCCTGCTGTTGCTCCGGGACCTCCCCGTCACTGTCAGTCTGCTGTAAAGCACAGATTGCTCTATTTATTGTAGAAAGTGAGTTTATTTGCTTTCTAGAACTGTTTATATCAGATGGTATAAGAGAGGTAATAAGAAAATCTATGCTTGTAAAGAAAGAAAGAAAAACGCTAATTTTACCTACTATAATCTGACTGTCTGAGACTCTATTTTCTCTCTGAGAAATAAATGTTCTAATGTATAAAAAAACCCCCCCAAGAGTCTTTCCTTGCTCATGTCATCCTGGGGTCCAGAGCATCACTTGCTGAGGTGGTTTCTCTCCATCCCAGGGGTGGAGTGCTGGGAAAGGACACGTGGAGGCATCTCTTGGGCTGCCTCCAGCATCTCATAGAATCATCAGGGTTGGAAGGGACCTCAAAGATCATCTCGTTCCAACCCCCCTGCCATGGGCAGGGACACCTCCCACTCCATCAGTTGCTCACAGCCCCAGCCAGCCTGGCCTGAAAAATGTCCAGGGATCGGGCTTCCAGCACCTCTCTGGCCAACCTGGGCCAGTGTCTCCCCCCCCTCCTGGGCAACAACTTCTTCCTACCCTCTCATCTCAATCTCCCCACCTCTACTTTTGACCCATTCCCCCCACTCCTACCACTACCCAAGAGCCTCAAAAGTCCCTCCCCAGCTTTCTTGGAGCCCCCTTCAGATCCTGGAAGGCCACCAGAAGGTCCCCTGGGAGCCTTCTCTTCTCCAGACTGAAATCTCTTGGAGGTGTGTTCCCTGCACACTGGTTGGGGGCTGCAGGATGGGATCTCATGAGGGATGGGATCTGGAGGATCTGCGGGAGCAGGGAGGAGGCAAAGGAGCATCCTCCTGATCCTGAGGCTACAAAAAGCCCCCAAAGCCCAGGGGTGAGGGCTCCAGGAGCCCCTCCTGCTGCTCCTCCAGGGCTGCCCAGCTCCAGCCACCCCCTCCCCACCTTCCTGGAGCTGTTGCTCTGCAATTTTCATGCCTTGGTGTTTTACAGCAGAAATAAGCTCTCTATCACTGTTCCTACCCTCTCCCCCCAAACCCCCTGATGTCCCAACCCCCTGCCCCTTGGCTCTCCCTGTCTGTGGCATCCCCAGGGACTCAGGTGCTTCCACCCTGGCCCTTCACTGGTCGATGCCTTGTTCTGCAACCATGTGCGTTATTTGGGGGGCTGAAGAAGAAAAAAAAAATGAGGCATTTCAAGCCTTTATCCCTGGATTTGGAGCCCTGTGCCTGGGAAGGGTTTCTGGTGAGCAGGTTTCTCTGGTGAGCATCATTCCCCAGCTGCAGGAGAGCTGCAGATGCAGGTGAAGGCAATAAAAGGGGAGGAGTTCACTCTTTTTCCCCAACGATTTCCACCTGTTGCAAGAAATCGGGGGGGAGGAGGATTTAGCAACCAGAGGGATGGCTGGAAGTTGCTTCTCCAGAGAAAAAAACCAACAGCCATGATCCTACCTCAGCCCAGGTGCTGCTGTGAAGGTCCCTGTGGCTGTTTGGGGATGAAATGATTCCATATTAATAAAGCAGCTCCCTCCTCCCACCCTCTCTATTCCTCTTTTAACTGAAATTGGGATTTACCAAGAGACTGCAGCTAAAAGGTTTCCATGACAATGGCACCACCAGGCTCCAGCCCTGGCTTCACCACCCTTCTCCCAGCCCAAAATGGGGGAGAGCAAGAAATTCAGCCCCTGGTGGGGTGAAGAGGATGGGGTGGGGGGGGTCTCAGTGAAGGTTTTTGGGTGGTCTGTGATGGGCTCCCCTTTGACATCACCACCAGCCCCTCATTGAGTGACTCCAGGACACCTGAAAATCCCATCAAGGTAATTAAGCTGAGACACAAATTAGCAGCTTGGAGGGTGATTGCAGCAGGTGGGGCTGGGATTGGGGGCTTGGGGCTGCCCCAGGTCCTTTTTGGAGCTTTTGGAGGGGGCAATTTCCACTCCCCCAACAAATCAGAGCGTTTTACAGCTCTAATAAATCCAATTTTTATTTCCTCAATACCTGGAAGCTGCTGCTTTGCTGCTCTCCTTGCAGAGGGCACCAGCCTGGTCCACAGGGGTGAAACACCCTGCAAAGCCCCCACCCCACAGCGGGGCTGTCCCCCCACCACTGCCCCATCCCTGGGACCCCCACCCAGCTCCCTGCACCCACATTCAGGTCCAGCATCAACATTGCTGCCAAAACTCAGGCCCTGCAGATGGGTGGGGGGGTCAGAGCTGGAAACTGGGACCCCCAATGACTTCTTCTTCTGTCTCTTCCTTCTCAGGTGGCCCTGAGGGACCCTCCCCAGGCAAAGGGAGCCCATGGGGTGTTCAGGAGCCCAGTGACCCTTCCACCCTGCCCACATTGCCAAGCCAGGGGGTAGAGCCCAGGAGGGGGGGTCCAGGACCCGTCTGGGTGCTGGGGACTCATCTGGGTGCCAGGGACCCACTTGGGTGCTGGGGACGTGGCCATGCCAGGACACACACCCTGGATGGGGACAGGGGGAAGGAGCTGAGCCCTTTGCAATCAATTATAATGAAGCCTGGGCAGCAAGCACAGGTAATTAGCCCTGCTCCGAAGTAATTATATTTGTTCCACTCCACTGAGCTTTAAAAAGTAATTAATAGGGGACAGAAAGTGACTGGGGGTGGTGGGAAATGTTTGTCCTCGGCAGCACGGAGGGAGGTTTGTCCTTCCTTAAGCTGCTCTGACCAACAGCAAACTGGGACCCCACTGAGCCCCCAGAATGACACACAGAGAAGACCCCCACCCATTTTACAGGTGGGGAAACTGAGACACAAAGGGAGGGAGAGGGATGACATGTCTGAAGCCCCCCCTGAGGACAAACAAGGCCTCATCACCCCCAACCCCACTGGAACCCTGCCCAGAACACCCAGTTCAGGTGGAGTTGGGTTTTGTTGGGTTTTAATTCATCATGTTAAACTGAGGACCCCTCAGGTCTGTCCCAACCCAGGAAAATAACCTCTAAGTCCAAACCCCCAAGAAAAAACAACAGCAGGTGAGGAGAGACATTTCTTGAGACACTGTTTGGAGTTTTATTGGCAACAAGGCTCTGCCTTCCACATGCTCAGCCCCAGCCCTGCTGCCTTTCCCCACTGGGACCAGCAGCGGAAAGCTGCCAGGAGCCCCCAGCCCCCCAGATCCAGCCCCCCACATCCAGCCCCCGGCACGACACGGGGGGAAAGGGCTCAAAACATTCACCAGTGGGTTGGTTTCCAAGTCCCTGGGGCTGGGGGCGCTGGGGCAGCCAGTGCTGGAGCCAGGATCCTTCCCGCAGAGTCCCACCAGCACTCGGGGGGCACGGCCACCCCCACTACCCTGTTTCCTCCACGTGGTTCTCCCCTGGCAGCTCCCAGCTCCTGTGGACCACCCCCAAATCCTCCTTGCTGGGGAGGGAGATCCATCTTTCCCTGGTGCCTCTTCCTGGCAGATCCAACACTGCAGAAACACGTCGGGGCAGAAATACCCGCGGCTCCGAAATGCCCCCTGAGCTGAGGAGGGGTCCAAAGCCCTACGAGGCCGTGGCCGGGCATCCTTCCCGGGCGTGGAGAGGATGGGGAGGACGAGGGGTGCACGTTATAAATATAAAATCATTATCTGCTACAAACAGAAGACGTATATTGTACATCTTTGACCCATATACACAAGAACACAATATACACAGAACGCCTCGGAGGAGTGTGGGCGAAGGGGGGGGGCTTTTGCGAGGGGATTTAGGGAGGTGCTGCCCCCCTACCAGCCCCCCCCCTGCCTCTCCCAGTGCTGGAGGGGGTTGTACTGACAGCAGAAAAGTCCAGTTGAGTGGTGGAACCACGCTGGATGGAGTGAAGCCCCCCCTGCCATGCCCACCTCGCTGCCCAGGGGGAGAGGGAGGCGAAGAGGATGGAGAGAAGCAGAGAGGGGCAGGTGCGAGGGGCTCTCTCGCCAACCCACAAAGTGCTGGGGGGGGTCTCCGGACCCTCGGAGCCAGGCCCTGAGAGGAACTTCTTGCCCTGCCGCCCTCGGGGTGAAGGATTCTCCGGCCGGGTGGGTCTCTGATAAGGCATTTTCATCTGGGAGGTGGTGGCAGAAGAGAGAAGGGAGCGGCTGGGGCAGCGCATGGTGGCGAGGGGGGTAACGGGGGGCAGCGAAGCCAAGGTGGTCCCAGCCCAGGGAGAGGGGGTGGAGGGGACAGGAGAGCTTCATCCTTGGCTCAGTCCATGGAAAGCTGCCCCCCCGTGTCCTCCCCCAGCCCTCGGTGGAGCCACCAGCAGGGTGTGGAACACTGAGGGTGGTCGGGGTGGCACGTCCAGGAGTGAGGAGCCAGGCACACGGTCAGAGTTAAGACAAGAAGTCGAGGGGAGCTCTGTACAGCCAGGGGGCAGCTCCCGGCCGGGGCCTCCGAGGAGTTGGGGCAACAAAACTGCCACAGTGATCGGCTCGGGCCAGGGCAGGGGGTGGGCAGGAGGGGAGGAGGGGGGTGAGCCCTGGCACCTATCGGCGGTAATGGTTGGGAGCGTCTGCAAACATGTACTTGAGTCTGTAGGCTTCAGCCAGCAGCAGCCCGATCTCCTCGTTACCCCAGTGTATCGTGGGCAGGTTCTGCAACAACATCAGCAGGCCCTGGAAGAGGGGAAGGTGCTTAGTTCGGGGTGGTGGAAGGCTGAGGGCAGCAGAAACTTGTGGTCTCCACATCCTGAGACAGCTTTAAGATGTGCTCGTGTCTACAGCACATGAGTGAAGCACCTCAGATGCTCCCAAGCCCCTTGGGATAAAGGGTGTTACCACCATGTTACAGCTGGACACACCAAGGGACTTATAAAGAAAGCTTGAGCCTGGAGAAGAGTTGGAATTTGATGTTTGAACCCTCCAACAGTCTCTGTCCCAAGCGCTAAGTCTCAGAAGTCACTTTTAGGCAAAGATCCTGAGATTGGATTATTTTCGAGCCAGCTTTGACTGTGTCCATCCCAACTAGAGTTAATCCTGTCCCCTCTCCCCCGCCAGGGAATGACCCCCAGCCCCAGGGACTTGCCTGGAAGTCTTCCTCATCCAGGATCTCCTTCCGCCACTTGATCAAGAAGGCTGCACAGACGTAGAGGTGGAAATGGGAGAACCCTTCTGGCTCCGACTGCGGACACAAAAACCTGGGTCAGCCCGAGCACACCTTCCCCAGACACTGAGGTCCCACTGGGCCACCCAAGTGACCAGGCAGCTTTGCTTCCCTCACCCCCCCAGCTGCAGGGTGCTGCCAGAAGACCCCTGTCCCCCCCTATCTCCAGGGACCAGCCAAGCAGGAGCCCAAGTACCTGGTAGGTGTCCCAGAGGCGGATGGTGCAGCGCAGAGGCAGCTCCCTCATCAGCAGGTTGTTCATCCAGCGGAAGGCAAACTGCAGGTATTCCACCTCGTACCTCCTGAAGTGATTGTGTACCTGCTCTGAAACAGCACACCCCACTTACACACCTGGGGGACACGGTGCCCCAGCTCCTCACGTGGCCCTGGCCCCACACACCGGCTCTTCTGCACTCTCAGGCTGTGAGGTCACCTCCCAAACATCTCCACCCCTCACCTTCTGCTACCTGGCCAGCAAAACACCATTCCCAGGAGGGTTCTGGCTGGCCCTACCCTGCCCTGCTTCCATACCTAGCATAGAATCACAGGCGGGTTTGGGTGGGAAGGGACCTTTCAAGCTCATCTCATCCAAGCCCCTGCACTGAGCAGGGACATCTGCAACTAGAGCAGGTTGCTCAGAGCCCCAAACAACCTCCCCTGCAATGGTTCCAGGCATGGGGCAGCCACCACCTCTCTGGGCAACCTGGGATAGGTTCCAGGTGAGCATCTACCCCTGCTCTGAGGGTGCTACTTGCAGAGGAGGCCTCCTGCTGCTGAGAGCTGCTCAGCTCCCCTTGTCACCTACCATCAATCCTGCTGACAAGCTCCTCCAGGGCTTTGACTTTCTTCTGGATCCCCGGCTGTGCAAAGGTGTAGTTATCCTGGGGGGAAAGGCCGGGAGTCAGAAGAAGCAGCAGCAGCTCTAACAACAGCTGGAAATAACCAAAACCAGATCCCCAGCTCCACAGGGAGGTGAGATCACCACGAGCCAAGACAACATGGCTCTTGAGCACCAGCATCATCCCCCTGCTGTGAAGTCCTTGGTCAGACAATCACATCTTATTTCCCCAGGATTTTACCTGCAGATGGAGCTGCAAAATCTCCTTAATGCTGGGCCATGCAGGGTGCTCACCCAGACACAGAGGAGATGACTGCTGCCACCCCAGCGAGGGGACAGAACCCCCCGTGGCCCCAGCAGATGCTCACCTGGATGCCATCCAGCAGTTTGCTCATGCACCAGAAGCTGTCGGCCTCGATGCTCCGCAACACGTCCTGCGACAGGTTCGTCACGTCAAAGTTCTCCACGTCCTCCTCTGAGACACAGAGAGGGGACAACATCAGACCAAGGGACACCAAGAGGCTCAGGGGACACATCCAGGGGCTTTATCAAGAGGCACTGCCAGGGTCTGTGTGTGACGAGTGGTTTGCCTGGCACAGAGCCCAGCTCCCATGCACTCATCTACTCCTCCAGCCCAGGAGAGGGGCTGAAGGAGCCCAAAAGACTCAGTGGCCATGATCCAAACCCAGCCCAGCTCCCCAGGGGACTGCTGGAACGATCTCACAGTGCTGCTGCTGCTGTTGTCACCCCCCTGGGCTATGTGTGGACAGCAGGTTGAGGGAGGAGCCTGTTGGGACAGGACAAGAGGGGATGGTTTGAAACTAAAAGTGGGAGATTTAGAGTAGAGAGAAGGGGAAAATGTTTGATGCTGAAGGTGGTGAGAGCCTGTCCCAGGTTGCCCAGAGAGGTGGAGGCTGCCTCATCCCTGGAACCATTGCAGGGGAGGTTGTTTGGGGCTCTGAGCAACCTGCTCTAGTTGCAGATGTCCCTGCTCAGTGCAGGGGCTTGGATGAGATGAGCTTGAAAGGTCCTTTCCCACCCAAAACACAAACACAAGCCCTTAGAGCCAGGAGAGCCTCAGCACAGCCCAAGGTGCTGCAGGACCAGAGCTGGAGGCAGTTCTGGAAGGACTCCCAGCTCAGCATCCCCACACTTGCTGGGCCCTCTCTGATCACCAGTAAAAAGGTGCCAAGGTGCCACCCCAGATGCCAGCCTGCCCCTCTCCCTGCTCCCTGCTCAGCTCTGCCTCCAGCAGCACCAGCAGCCTGCACCCACCCCATCCACGGGGCACCACCAGCCAGCTCAGCTGCTCCTGCAGCCTCAACACCTCCCTCGAGCTCTTCCTCACACCAACACAGCAGCCATGGACCAGCTGGGAGGAGAAATCACCCCAGTTCTGGAGCTGGCAGCAGCAGGAGGCAGGTAGAGCAGCACAGAAGGGGAGCCAGCTTGGCACAGCAGATCAATCTGTCCCATCTGCCAAGGGCTCACAGCACCTGGGAGGAGCACGAGCTTCACATCCAGGCTGGGTGCAAGGAGAGGAAAAGCAGCTGGTCCCAGCTGGCACTGGGGAAGGGGGCAGGGAAGTTCAGACACAAGGATTGGAAGCTCTGGGAGGAGCTGCTGCTTCTGCTCCAGCCTAGCTGGGGTTTAGTGAAGCTGGTCAAAGGGGCACACACTGGATTCAAGGCACTGCTCAGGAAGAATCCCAGCATGGTGGGGTTGGAATGGACCTCTGGAGATTCTCTGGTCATGCTCTGGTCCAACCCCCCTGCTCCAGCAGCTCCCCCAGAGCAGGGGGCCCAGCAGCGTGTCCAGGCCCCTTTGGGATCTCTCCACACAAGGAGACTCCACAACCTCTCTGGGCAGCCTGGGCCAGGCTCCAACACCCTCACCCCAAACAACCACCTCCTCCTGCTCACATGGAACCTCCTGGGGTCCACTTGGTGCCCGCTGCCCCTTGGCCTGTCCCTGGGCACCACTGACAAGAGTCTGGCCCCAGCCTCTTGCCCCCACCCTTTAGCTCTTGAGCAGCATTGATCAGATCCCCTCTGAGGCTTCTCTTCTGCAGCTCCACAGCCCCAGGGCTCTCAGCCTGGCCTGGGCACAGAGATGCTCCAGGCTCCTCAGCATCTTCAGAGCCTCTGCTGGACTCTCTCCAGTAGCTCCTTGTCTCTCTTGAACTGGGGAGCCCAGCACTGGACTCAATACTCCAGAGGTGGCCTCACTAGGGCAGAGTAGAGGGGGAGGAGACCCTCCCTTGACCTGATGGCCACACTGTCCCTCATACACCCCAGAACACCACAGGCTGCCTTGGCCACATTGCTGGTCATGGTTAAGAAGAGGGCAGCAATATCCATGGGATCCTTTGTCAGACCAGGGAGGTGCAGGTTAATAATGGGACCATCCAGCTCTAAAGAATCCCAGGACAGCTGAAGTAACATCTTCCTGGGGATGTTTCACTCAGTGGTCTGTTGAGCTCCTGCAGGACCTGGAGAAGCATCCCCCCTTCTTCCCCACACCTTCCACAAGAAGGATGGGAAGGCACCAAGCCAAAGACACAGCAGCATGGTCATGGCCAGACTGGAGCAAGCTGTGGTTAATCCCTGGGCCTGGAGGTTGTTGGGTTTTCTGCTGACCCTTGGTTCACTGCTCCTGTCAGCTTCAACGGAAGGAAGCTGCCAAATTGTTCCCTGAAGGTGCTTGATAAGCTCCAGACCATTCTCTACCCAAACCACCCACCAGGGACATGTTCCAGCCCTTGGTGGGAAGCCAGACAAGCTCCCTCAGGGATGTTTTAGACCTTGGACACATGAATCAGCTGAGGAGCATCATGGAGAGATTTTAATTGATCTGTAGAAATGTGGGTTTGGGTTAGAAGTCTACAATGAACTTGGAGACAGGGACCAGCTGGTTCTCTTTCTGAGGAGCCACCAGACTGAAGAGCAGCAGCCCAGGGTGTCAGCCCAGCCTTGTGCTGAGCAGCTTGGGAACTCCCACCTCTGCCTGTCAGCTCCAGATCCCTCAGGCACAGCCTGGGGAGCTGTGATGGTCCTGCCAAGTCAGCTGCTGCAGGAGACAGCCCTTCAAAAACTCTAACACATCCCAGGGAAGGTGGTGGGCAGCCCAGCAGAGCCAGCTGGCAGCACCATGGGGCCCTTCCAGCATCTCACCACAACGGGGCCACCATGGGGCCCTTCCAGCACCTCACAAGAGCATCTCACATGCTCCAAAAGGAGAGGAGAGGCAGGAAACCTGAGAGGTTTGAGGATGGAGCCAGTGCTGGTGCCAACCTCCCAGAACCAGCTTTCAAGGAAAGGTGAGGGAAGCTTTTCCAGGCACACCATTGAACGTGGAAGCACCCTCAGATGACACAGAGGTGGACAAGCCCTCAGTGGGCTGCCCAAGCCACATGGATTGTCCCCTTTGCCCAGGGGGATACAGCTTGAAGAATAAAAGCAGAATTTCCTTTGGGCAAGGGGTTCCCCATGGAGAGATGAGTTATCCCTTGGCACGTGCTGTGTCCAAGGATCACACTGTGCAAGGGCTCCCCTGCCACAAGGAAGCTGTGGATGCTCCATCCCTGGAGGTGTTCAAGGCCAGGCTGGATGGGGCTTTGAGCAACCTGGTCTAGTGGGAGGCTGGTTCTGAACCCCAGGCTCTGGGGATAAAGGGATGTGTGATGTTACTTGGCCAAATTCAACTCAACAGGTCTCACACAGAAGGTTTTTTTTTTCCTCCAACACAAGTTTCAGAGAGAGCTGGAAACAGAAAGGCCACATTCAGAGAGGAAGCTTCAGTCAGGGGTGAAAACAGCCCTGAAGGATGGTAAGAAGCACAATCCCAGCAGGAGATGGACAGGGCTGGTGCAGCAGGAACTCTGCAGCCACATGCAGAGAGTTGAGCCCCAATATGGTACAGGACTCCAAGAAGTCACACCAGGTACCCACAGGCAGCTCTGATGCTCCAGACCAGCTCCCTTCTTGCATAGACAACACACACCTCCACTTCTAACCAAACAAATCAATCCTGAGCCAACCTCCACCAAGTTTAGGTGCCATCAATGCCCCTTGAGAAGTTACTCAAAGGGAATCTGCTCATACCTGGCAGGCTCTTGACCTCCCAGGAAAGGGAATTTACTCCAGCTGGCAGCAGAGCCACACTTTGTGCCTTCTCCTCCAGGCTCTGAGGAGCAACAGCACTTCTAGGGATCAATCCTTACCCAGATCCTGGCAGGCTTCTCCCACTGACTTCAACAAGCTTTGGATCAGACCTTAAAAATATTTGTTCAGCAGGATTTCTCTGTCACTAATAGCCTCAGAAATTCCTTTTTCCTTGTGCTTACACTGAGAACTAAGAGCCTTTAGGCACAGGGATTATGGCATCCCAGCATTAACGTCAACCCCAGAACACAGCCAGAGCTGCAGGGAGAATAAAAATGCTGGGGGTAGAAATGACTTGATCTCTGGCTAAAAGCAAGCAGCTGCCAAGAAAGCCCAAAGCAGCAGAGAGAAGTCAATTTGCTTTCTGAAACTCTGAGCTTGAGGAACACACCCGTACCAGCAGCATGGGGGGGATCTTTACTGAAATCAGTGGTTTTACATTCTCAGCAGGGTCTCTTTATACTTCACTCATTCCTCCTAGAGCATGAAGCAGCTCCAAGCCCAGGCTTTGAGAGCAAGACCCTCCCCTCCTCCAAATCTTTGCCTAAACTCTCTCAGCACCTCCAAGCCCCTGTTCTCCTCCGAGCTGTAGGGATGTGAAGCACGTTCAAATGCAAATCCACCCTCAGCACTGCAGCTTCTGCAGAGCTCAGCAAGGTTATGAAACTGAAGACAACTCAAGCAGGCAGCACAGACACAGCGAGAGGTCAAGACGTGTCTCCAGGCTGGCAGAGGTGCTGGAGGAAGGACACACCAACCCCCCCAGCATGGCAGATTTGCCTGATGCCAGCACTTCTCACCACTGCTGGGGAGGCAGAGCCCTGCTGCAAACAGCAAATGTGACTTACCAACGTACTCAGAGAGGAATACAACAAAGAAGGGGGTGACCAGGTCATTGATGCCCTGGACATAGCCGCTGGCCGGGTGTCGGATGGCCCAGATAAACAGGATTCTTTCAAAGATCTAGAGGAGAACCAGGGAAAGCAGGTACCTGCGTTAGCCGTGCACGAAGGGAAGGCAGCAAAGCACAACTGCTGAGCTCAGGGAGCAGAGATCATGCACTGACAGGGTTTTCTGCAGCAATATGGGTGAGATAAGAAGCACACGGGTCTTAGGAGAGACTCTGCTATGACCCACAGGTCCCCCACACCTCCCACAACAAGGCTGCTCATCAAAGCCTCCTCATGAAGACAGGCAGACCCAACTTTTCAAGACCCTGGTGGCTTAAGCCCAGGACAGGGCTGCCTATCAGCAGAGCAGCACGTGGCCAGCTGAGGCTGTTATCTGTTATCAGCACAGTACTCCCAGCAAAACCTCACAGACAGGGAGAGTTCCCACAGAGCAGCCTCCTCCCAACAACCAACGTGTTATTTCCAGGCTGCCCCTGGTTCAAAAGACAAGCTCCAGGTCTTTGGCTGCATCTTGCCACATAAGAGCTGATCTCATAACCCCTGAGTTCCAGGTCTGACACCTTCCAGAAAGAGGGGACAAGACCAGACATTTCCAGCAGGTATTTGCATCAGGAGCTGTCAGCCAGGAACGTTTCCCCACCAAACTAACTCACAGTGACAGGCCTGGTCTAACTCCACACACACACAGAGCAAACGTGGGGCAGGAGCTTTCCCCCCTCTTACCTCCTGGACAAGAGGCTGCTGGAAGAGCGGGATGAGGGGGTTGGTTCTTGGAATGTCGATGTGGATCTGGAAGAGAAGGGTGGGTTACACACACCAGCTGAGCTTTCTGAGGGCACAATAACTCATCACAGGCTAACAGAAGGGAATCCACTCCTTGGTGTGTCCCCCCAGGTGAGAGCTGCACTTGCTGACAAGCACAGATGATGGCTGCACTCAGAAAACCATCTGCAGTTCCACCTCAAGTCTCATCTGCTCAGGTGTGAGCAGGTGACCAGAGCTGGGGTCTGAAATCTAGTCATTAAATCAGTTTAGGGAAGGCTTAAACTAATATCTGTAATAAGACTGACAGAAACACGATGCCCTCTCCCCGAGGAGAAGAGTCCAATAGCTACAGCTAGAGAAGTCCAACCAGGACCAAAACCACATGGACAAGCAGCAGCAGGAGGGAGGGAAGGGATGTAACAGAGGCAGAAAGGGGCTGTACCTGTCTGTAGGTGTCCTGGTGGTGCTCCTCGTTGCGGGAGTCGTAGTACTGCTGGATGAACCCAAAGTACTCCTCCCGCTTGCGCTGCAGCGTCAGCTTGCGCCGCTCCATGTTTGCGGGGAGATAACCCTGTGGGGGGAACACCCTCCTCAGGCCAGACCCTCTGCCCTCCCCACAAACCCTCCCCTGAAATCCCACCAGGCAGTTCGGGCACCAGGCATGGGAAAGAGCTTTCATGGGGTTTGGCTTTCTCAGCCTCCTGATGCATTTATTGATCATGGAGAAGCTCGACTTCATGGGATTCGGTTTCCCAAAATGTATTCCCAGCACCAGCCTGGGCTTTGTGCTCCAAGAGGTGGGGTTGGGCTCTTCTCCCAAGGAAGAAGTGATAGGACAAGAGGAAATGGCCTCAAGTTGCCCCAGCAGAGGTTGGGCTTGGACACGAGGAACAATTTCTTCATGGAAAGGTTTGTCAAGGGCTGGCCCAGGCTGCCCAGGGCAGTCCCCAGCCCTGGAGGGGTTTCCAAGCCATGGAGATGTGGTGCTGAGGGACAGGGGTTAGTGGTGCCCTGGCAGGGATGGGGCAATGGTTGGACTCCATGATCTGCAAGGTCTCTTCCAACCAAAACAACTCCATGCTTCTAAAGAGGTTGTAGCAATTGCACTCCCTGACCAAAAAACCCCGCAGGCTGGGCACAATGTGAGCAAACCTGGTCATGGGACACGTGAAGTAGGTCTAGAAACACATGTCCCTGGCTCAGCACATCCCCCCCAGACTCCTGTGTCCCAGCTCCAAGTACTCACTGAGAGGAGACGCCACGTCACGGGCCGGACCTCTCTGGGCACGCCAGGCCAGCTGCATTTCCTCAGCTCATCTGCAAACGGACAGTGGTGGCAATGGATTAGATCCTAGGCACGTCCAGGCACCACTACACCTAGAAGGAGAGGAAAGCCCAGTCTGCTCCTGCAGGCTCTGGAGACACTGAGCCTCCAGGAAGGCTCCACATCTGCAACGACTGGGGGTGTGGGTGTGCAGCGAGGGGAGAAGAGGTGATTTCAGCTCAGCTTGGGCACAGAATTGGTGGCTGCAAAGGCTCCAACACACTGGAACTTCAGTTTGATAGATCAGTGGAATGGGCTGTCCAGGGAGGGGGTGGAGGCCCCATCCCTGGAGTCCTTCAAGGTCAGGCTTGATGGGGCTCTGAGCAGCCTGACCTAGGTAGAGATGTCCCTGCTGGTGCAGGGAGGTTGGACCAGATGACCTCTAGAGGTCCCTTCCAGCCTCAAACATTCTGTGATTCTATTCTTGTGCAGAGCCCAACATCCCCCAGTGATCACAACCATCATTTGTGACAGAGAAAGGCTGGGAATGGACGGGGAGCTGGTGGAGGATGTCACCACCTGCCAACAGAGCAGCTCATGCCACCATCCCACTTGGTAGTTGGTTTTTTCCCCCCCACCCTGGAGCAGACCCAGTGACAACCCAGCAGGTCCCCTCTGCCTCCCCCTTCCCTGCACCCCCCACTTTGCCAACTCACCCAGGTCCGTGTTGTGGCTGGAGAGGAGCTGCCGGAACTTCTCCAGGCGGGTTTTCTCCCTGACTGTCATGGGGGGAGCACCCGAAGCGTTTTGGTCAGAGATGCGGGCGACGAGCGGAATGACGGGTCGGAGGGGCAGGGACTGCTGCTTCTGCAGGGGTGTCCGCACACAGGCCTCCTCTGCAAGGGACACTGCAGTCAGGTGGGGTCTCCCTCCCCACCTCTCCAACCCCACCGAGCTCCTCCAGCCACGATCAGAGAGCTCCCACTGCAGATTTCACCCCTCTCATCCCCAGCATCACTGGTGCACTCCGAGGGATTAGCTGGTTTACAGGCATCTGTTGTGGCTCTTCCAGCATTTCCCCCCCATTTCTCCTTCCCTTCCTTCCTCCTGCATCCAGTGGCTGCTAATGGATCAGGCTTCCCCCTTCCCACGGGAAGCCATGAGGAGGACACAGGAGATGAGGCAGAAGGAGCCGTGGGAATCCCAGAACTGACCAGATCTGCTCTGCTCCATGATCTAAATAGTGATCAAGCTAATTGCAGAGAGAGAAGGTGACTGACAGGCTGCCAATGCCACCTGCTGGGTCACTGCCACAGCACAGGCACAAGGCAGGGTGAGCAGGGGCTGGACCAAGCTGGGCTCCACAGGGCCTCATCCAGAGCTTTACTATGAGCAGCACATTGAACCACACTGGAAGCACAGTGAGAAACCCCAAGCAAGAGCTTAACAGATCTCCCAAACCCCTCAACACCCAGAACATGGGATTCTCTGGGATGGTTGTGCCTGTTTGCAGGATAATGAGCAGCAGAGGACACTGAAGCATTAAGACCAGGTCTCTAAAAATGGCTCTTTGGAGTACAGGATCCTACAAGGAGGTGAAAGCCTCTCAGGGCTGTGCCACAGCCTCTCGTCCATGTGAGTGGCAGCAAGCAGCTGAGCTCAGCAGTCAACCAGGAGAGCACCAGAACAGGAGGCTGCTCCCAAAGGTGGCTCTTACCAGATGTCCTGGAGAGCTGGGCCTCGCTGCTGGACTTGATGACCTTGCAGTTGGTGGGCATGTCACCGAGGGCAGCCTGAGCCCGCTCGGGTTTCACCCGCAGCTTGCTGTGGTTCTCCAGAACCTGGGCTGCTGTGGCCTTGGCCACTTTAGAGTTCAGAGTTTGCAAAGAAGAGGAGGAGGAGGAAGAGAAGTCCTCATCTTCATCATCCCCGATGTCCCAGGCGTCACTGGTGTTGCGGGCAAACTCGTGGAAGCTGGAGGCCTTCTTGCTCTTCATGGGCAGCGCGTTGGCCTTGGAGCGGTCCTTGATGAAGCTGGGAGACAGAGGAACAGTGTCAGAGCCATGCTTCAGAAGAGCCCATTGCCTTCCCTTCCCTACAGCCTCACTCCAAGCCCTTTTTCCAGTCTCCCCATTCCTTCTCCCAAACCCAAGGAATGTGTTAAGCCTCTCTGGGCTGCCAGGGGGCAGAGGCCGAGCTGGTAGATGGACCAGAGTGCCAGCACACAGCTGGAGAGGTGCCAGCCCTCCCTGCTCCAAAGGGCAAAGGGAAGACAGGTACAACTCCTCCAGCTCTGCCTCCTCCCGCCCCAGAGAAAACCAGTGGATTAACAGCCCCAAAAAAGGTCTCACAACCTGCGGAGAGGCATGGCAGAGGCTGGGCAGAGCTGCTCTGGGCTCCTGGACACTCCCCATGCAGCTGTGATGGCTCCCAGCAGACAGACCAGCCTGGTGCTTTTCTCAGGCACAGGAGGAGCCTTTGCATTCACCCTTAACCTCCTGTGAGTCAAAGTCCATCTCCTGGAGCGTCACAGCAAAGGGGGAACCTTCACTGCCACGCAGCACGGGACAGAGCTCAGATCAGCTCTGCTGGGAAGGCTGCTCTGGTTCCACAGCCTTGCAGCTGCTGGGCAGCTTTGCCTCCCCTCCCCTTAATTCTTCCATCTCCAGAGAGGCTCAGAAACCACTAAAAAATACACCTGTCCCCTTTGATGTGGTGGCTACGACCAGGCCATGAAGGGCACTGATCATCAGCTTTCCCTGCAAGCTTCCCCAGAGCTCAAGACAGCACCACAAGCCACCACTGCCCTTCTCTGCTGGAATCTCACAGTGCCAGAGGATGCTCGAGACCTTCCACCTACTGCAGGACTGAGCCAAAAACCTGGTGGCCTGAGTCTCCAGAAGACAAACACTCACTTTTTGGTGATGCGGGGGTCCAAGGGAGGATGCTGTGCTCCATAGACAGGTTGAATGCTGCGGGAAGAGGAGAGAAAATAAGAGAAGGCAACACAAAAAGCCACCAAGCAGCCAGGAATAATCTCCCCAGCCTAGCCAGGGTCACACTTCTTGCCTGCTGTCAGGAGCTGAATACAGCCTAAACCCAACTTCAATAACCTTCTGTCTCCAAAGCCTTAGATCCAAAGTGCCCCATTCAGCAGCAGATTTGTTCTCTGCAGCAGCAAAGAGCAGCCTTGTTTAAACTCTTGGGCTCTCCCCAGCCTGAGCTGGGATTGGAGACCTGCTCTTTCTGCACCACCAGTTTACTCCGAGTGACCCCGTGTCTCACACAGCCACAGCTCATTCTCTTCTCCATCAAGGGGATTTCCAGGGTTGAGAATTCACCTTTCTGAGCCCCATGGGACAGGGGAGGGGTGTGGCCAGTCACACTGAGCTCCCCCACAACACACCAGAAGCCCAGGCTGGCTCGGGCTCGGAGCCAAGGCTCTGGAGAAGCCTCTTGTACGATGCTTTGACTCAGGTCCAAATGCCAGATTAATCAACTGCTTCCTACGTGGCCTGAAATGAGTCAACCACGTCTCAGGCCCTCAGCTCCCCTCCCTCTGGAATGGGACCAGTGGGACAGGGAGCCTGAGGGCTGCAGGGATGGGGAGCACCACCTTGGAGAGGAGCTATTAGATGAGTGCTCCTCACTAGTTTTACAGGCTCTGGACACAAGACGGGGATCCTGAGTTATTACCTTCATTTGGGTAACTATTCAGTCACCCCACCCTGAAAAACTACCTCTGGAAAACAAGTTCTCCCCATCCCCTGGTGCACAGCAAGGTCCTGCATCCCACAGCAGAGACAAGGGCCCTTTCAGAGCTGGCACACAAGGGACAGGCTCCTCTTGGGTCAACAGAGCTGGCCTGGTTTCCAGGAGCTGCAGATGGTGCCCAGCAGTAAAACGAGCAGAGCCCAGCTGTGTAGGAGGGGGGTGGCAGCCTGGTGCAGCTGGAAAACACACTGGGAACCAGTTGATGCTGGGGAGGGAGCAGCAACAGGCCCAGCTGAGAGGGAAGAGATGCAGAGACCCAGGGCAGAGGCTGGAAACAAGCACAGCACAGAGAGGTGCTGGTGGGGAAGCTCAGGGAGGGGTGGGCTCACCCCTGGAGCATCCCTCGTGGCTGGGAGCAGGAAAAGACTCACTGTGTTTACTCACCAGCCATCGAGCCTAGGAAAGAGCTTGCTGACTAATTAGCATCTAGGAGTCAGGACAACTATTGAGCAGAGGCACCCCCGTGGGTGGGCACAGCAAGCAGATCATCAGGAGTAAGGAAAACAAGCCCTCCAGAGCTGTGAGGCTTCCCAGTGACTCACGGCAGCTCCGTGCAGGGGAGGAGCTGCCAGAGCCTCTCCAGTAGCCAGCAGCAAGCTCCCAGGACCTCAGGACAGCACCCACAACACTGCTCTGTGTGGGATCCACATCAGTGTGTGACCACTTAGATTTACTTGAGGTCCTGAACACAAGCCAAACAGTGTGTCAGAGACAGAAGAGGGGATGTGGCAGCCAGCTCGAGGTGAGGAAACCCTTTCCCAGGGCTCTGAAGCAATGGGGTGATGCCTCCACTGGCTAACGGCTGACCCAAAAGAGGTGGGACCCTCTGCTGGTGTAAGGGTTGGAACCCAAGCCCCCCAAGCAAAGCCTCCTGAGATGATCTATTTGCACAGCCCATCACACGACCAGCTGAAGACACCAGTCTCATTTCCAGCAGGCTCCAGAGGCAGGGCTGGACCCCACCCCCCAGCCCTGGTGAGCTCCAACCACTGCATGAAGTGGTTCTCCCCATGCTTGTCCCTCCTTGGCTGATTCTCTGCCCCATCCACCCACACCAAGGGTGTTAAGAGGCTGCACAGGAGGAGTGTAAATGCTCTGAGGTGTGCAACAGGTGAGTTCTGAGATACACAAGCACACACACAACGGGCAGATGGCAAGTTTGGGCTGCAGTCTGTAGTACCCTCAATGCTCCTCCAGCTCGTGTCCCTGTAGCTGGCTCCCAGCAGCTCCACACCAAGGGGTGTCACCACATCTTTACAGCTGAGAAAATTGAGGCAGGGCAGCGACACCACCAAGTGATGCTCAGGAACTTTATTTCCTCACCCTTACCTGTTTTAGCAGCTTAGTTTGATGAACCTGCTGCCTCCGAGCTGAACTCCCTGTCTGAAGCTGCTTTGCCTGACTTCTGCATGGCCAGAGAGCTCAGAGCAGCCACCACCTCTCAGCAAACACACCACTGGGTCAGGAGCCAAGCCCTGAGCTGATGCTGTGCTCCCAGAGTGACTGGATGAGTCCTGCCTCAGTTTAAGCTCTTTGGGACAGGCACTGCTTGTTACCCACACGTTCAGCATCTGCTGGTGTCTGGTACAACCTGGGTTACATGAGGAGATCACCGAGGGGTGTGGGTTATCACCACTGCAGCAGAAAGCACATCCATGGAACCTCAGCACCACTTGGGACACAGGACATATTTATTTCTAGCAGATTCTGTTTCTCTCCTTTTAAAATAGCTCACCCCAGAGCCTGGCTGCCCATCTCTCAGAAGAGCAGGAAACAACCAAACCACTGCCCAAGATAACTCTCTAATCTGACCTGCCAGAAAATAACTGGGGTGAGAATTCCCAGTGCCAAACCCCCAGGGCAGGACTGGGAACAGGAAACAACATCTACTAGTTCTGCCACCCTAGAGGGGGAAAAGCACCAACTAAAAGTTAATACAACTAAGTGGCCAAACACACAACACGTTGTGGAAAAGAAAAAGAGGCTCCAAAGCCTCCCTCTGGCAGCTTCTCAGGGCAAAGAAAGGAGAGAGCCAAGAATCTGTATGGGGAGATCTCTCAAAGCTCAGATGAAGAAAAGGAACTTCACGTCCCAATTCCTCCTTCTGTGGGTGTGTAGCCCAAGACCTGCTGGTAACCATCCCTGGAAAGGACCAGCACACCAGGCATTCCAGGGCAGTAACAGGCTCCTGGACAGCAGCAGGATACTTGCCAGGCAGCCAGTTAGGAGCAGGAGCTTTGCCAAAACCCCTGACGTTGGAGTGTATTGTCTAGGCAGGACCTGCTGCCTCCCAGACCGGTTCACCTGGTTTGAGCTTTCCAAGCTGGAGCTCCAAGTCACCCACTGGAAAAGAGCTGCTGTCTAAGACCCCCAAGCTGGGAGCATGGCCATGACCTCTGGGCAAGGGATGGGAGCCACTGGGAGATAATAACCCAGCATCCTGCTCCCCCATGAGCAGAGGAACACGGAGTGCTCGCTGCTTTCCCTTTGCACAGCCCTGGATTGTCCCAACAACCTGAGGGAGCCAGCACAGTGACAAAGAACCCAGGGAAAGCACAGGAGAAAGAGAGATTTAACTGGCCCAGCAGGATTTAAAGCCAACTAAGCATTTCAGACCGTGTCCACACACCAAGAGGGAAAGGGCAGGGTTCAGGGAAGGCAAACGTGAGGAGCACCAGATGGGAAGAGCACTTGGGGAAAAGCCTCCCCAGGGAGGTGGGTACCCTCTCCTCACAGGAGCCTTGCTCCCAGTGTCTTGTAGGGAGCATCTCCTTCATCACCACCAGCCTCTTCTTCCTAAACACCACGTGAATCAGACATTTCACTTGTCCATCCCTGAGTGAGGGGGTGTGCTCCAACAGGAACCAGGACATCCCAGCCAAAACAAAACAGAGAAGGTGCACCCAGAGAGCCCCCACGGCCTCCTGTATTGAGTAAGGGTAGACCAGGAGTGACACCCCACACAGAGAAGGGCAGAGGCACCTGTTTGGGACAAAATTGCTGCCACCCAAGGCGACACCTCTACTTGTTTTGGGAAGGGATGAAGTTTCTTCAAACTCTGTGGAAAGAAGGATGGTACAGCCCTGGGCCCTTCAACCATGGGAGCCTTCAAGGCCCTGACTCCCTCCACCTTACTTCCCACTGGGTGGAGGGTACATATGAGGATCCTCACAGCCCCCACATCCCCCACCCTGCCCTACAGATGAAGGGGCAATCCTGGCACTACCCTTGTCCCTTATACAAGGGGACTTCCCCCAGCAAAACTCCCCTGACTCATAGCCTGGGGTGGCCCTGGCAGCCCCCCTATTGCAGGGGGAAACCCTGGGGCTCTCAGCCAGCCCCACAGCCAGTGTGGATACCCCTGGTATCCCCCCACCCTTGCAGGGGGGTACCCCAGCCTTCCCAGCCCCATAGCCAGCGTGGGTGCCCCTAGTACCCCCCCACCCTTGCAGGGGGTACCCTGGGCTCCCAGCCAGGGTGGGTGCCGCTGACAGCTCCTTCCCAGGGCAGAGGGGCTGCTCCAGCTCCCCTACCCAACACCCCTCAGCTGGGAAGGGGATGTTGCAGCCCTTTCACCCCTTCCCCGGGAGGCTGGGGGGTGGTGGGGGCCGGTGGCCGATACTGGCCGGGCCAGGCCCTCGCTCACCTGCCCGGCAGCTTGGCGCTCCGCTTCCAGAACTGCCTGCCGCTCTCGGCCGCCATGGCGGAGGGGAGGGGCGGGCCCGGCCGGCCAGCCAGCGAGCGAACGAGCCCACCGGCCGGCCGGCCCCGCGGCGCAGCGGCGGAGCGCGGAGGAAGGCGGCGGCC
>VYZX01027893.1:19670-48370 GCA_013401335.1 Brachypteracias leptosomus | reverse complement strand
TGAGCCCTAAACAGAGACAGTCTGTTTTTGACAGCAAGCTAATAAAGTTACCTGTAAACAAGAAGAGCGCACTCTAAACAATTTTGTTAAAAAATACATTACAAATTAAGGATATTTTAAAAGTGTAAACCCCAGACTTTGTCATTATTGTGTTTATTCCTGTACCTTCACTCACTGCATTTCTGATTCTCTCCCTTTTTTTTCAATGCAGAAATACTGCAGTGCTCAGTACTGAAGAGCTGCAAAATAATAGACTGGTTTGTTCATGCAATAGGGAGAAAAATACCCATCTTGACACAAATTCTACATGGAAGCTTTCTGAGGAATAAGGAAGAAGGGAAATAGTATTTCCTATTCTCCTCTGCTTGGTGAGGTAGCTGGACTCCAAATAATCCATCAGTTCTGGAATTCCTTTCCTCCAGTTATGCCACTCGGCTACCTTGCAAAGACTCTCCTATATTTTAATGTAAATAAGAACAAGTGGAGAAACTTTGAATATGCAACCCAGTGCTGTCAAATCCCCAGTGTTAGTATATTAAGCAATTTTAGAAGTGAGGGACTTCTTTGAAATTTACTGGCTTCTGGTTCTGTAAATGTCATTTTTTAAAACTGAAGTTGATGCCAGTGAGATATGTGACTTTTGATGGAGATAACCTATCTTCCCAATAATCTCCACAGATTCTTTTTTTCCTCTAAGTTTAGGACAGTTTTAGGTTAATTGGATCTTCATATATGCTTAAATATGAAAATTATTTTTCTGCTTCGGAGGCATTTTTCCTATTTATTTTATTAGGATTCATACTATTGTTCTATGTTTTAAGTAAAAAGTTAAAATCCCTGCTTTTAAAAAATTAAATCAATCAAACTCAAGCCTTTAGCACTCTGCAGTGCATGCAGGACTTCACATCAGTTTATTAAAGAAGCAGTAAATATTCAGAGCAGTGTCAGGATTTGGCTTATGTCATTATCTCTGTCTGAAAGTGATAGAAAGACTGTTCCTGGATGTGGTTCAAGCTTCAAATATGTCACCTA
Source organism: Brachypteracias leptosomus (assembly GCA_013401335.1). Taxonomy (NCBI): domain Eukaryota; kingdom Metazoa; phylum Chordata; class Aves; order Coraciiformes; family Brachypteraciidae; genus Brachypteracias; species Brachypteracias leptosomus. The sequence continues at coordinate 47,338 of VYZX01027893.1, read as the reverse complement.
ATTTTGAGGAAAGAAGGAGCAACTCGTTTAATTGCCTTGGTGAGCAGTAGCTGGCATGACAGCCAGACCCCAGTCAGAGATGGTATAACTGGATTCTCTTCTACATGTGCTTCACGTCAACATCTTTACAACTGATCTCAAGGCAGGAGTAAGGGAGCAGAGAATATAAGCAGCCTCCTGCCACACAGCAGGGAAACTTAACTGCTATGGAAACAAGAGCAGCTTAGCAAAAGGAGAATTTACTGGATAGGTTTCTACAATCTGCTTGACATTTTACAGATGTACAGGGGAAAGAAGTTGTTAAAAACCATTGAAGCGTTAACACATCTTCTTTGCATTTATCTGCTGACGGCCTAGTTAGGAATGGGTTTGCACACAATAAAATGACCTTGACACTGAGCTCTTGGCCTTGTTTTGTGGAGCAGCATTGTTGTGTCAGGCACTGTGCAGGTCTGTGTCCCAGCCTCAGTTATCTTACAAGCCAAATAAACTCTGCCTGACATTTACTCAAAAAAAAAAATAATTAAAAAATTATTAGTTCTGTAAGAAAAAATGGTGAGCTTTGTTACTGCATTAAACATTTGGCTGTGCTTTGGCTTCATCTGGGATCGCCATTTCAAAGAAAGCACCATTTCTGCCTTTTCTCCACAGATAAAATAGGGAAGCACCAGCCACCTGGAAATAAACTTCATTTTCATGATTTCCAGAGCGGAAATGCAGAAATGCCTGAATAACCTTCAGAGAAACAGTGACTCTCCTGCATGGTGGTGTGAAGCACATTTCCAAAACCTGAGGTTTGTCACCAGCGTTTGGTAGGCTGGATTATTTGTGGACTAGTTATTACATTATTTACCTCTCTGCACCACAGCTGCCACCATCCCTTTACAATGATGTAAAGTGAAAATGTGCTGTCATGCTTGTCATAATGTAAATAGATTCATAAAATAATGCCAGCTGTCAGGAAAGGCTTAAATACTTGTGCTCATGCTCACTGTGAGTGAACAGATTTGGTTTTCTGCCCTTCTTGTTTGTGTACAATTCTGAAAGAGACCTGGTCAATAATACGAAATACTTGCCATCTTAAATGCCAAATTCAAAAGATACAGGTCACCCAGATATGCTTCCTATGTAGTGTTATACACACTGCTTTCTATTAACATCTATTAAAATGAGAATGAAATACCTTGCAGAAAATTTCATAAAGAAAAATTAATAACTATTTATGAAATCAACATGAAGTACCCAAAAGAGTCCTTTTCACTTGTGTGGGCAATACAAGTAAATAGTTCATATTGTTAGCAGAGGAACCTGCCCTGATCTGTACACAGTGTGAGGGAGAATGGATAATCCCATATAACAAATGAAGCTGCTACTAAGTGGGGAAGAAGATATGAAAGATGTATATGGCACATCAGACTGCCAGGGCTCGATTCAGGTGCATAAATGCAAGAACCTAATATTGTTTGAGTTACCTTATGATATCTTGGTCTTTCTCAGTTTTAGGCAAGTAAGTGGCTTTTAGGTATCTAGAATTAGGTAATGGTTTTCTACTCCTGAAAACCCCAGGAAACTGAGACCATGTGAACATCTGATAAAATTATACTCATCTGCAATAGCTTGTTTAAAAGATCACTAAATCTCATGTGTTTCCAAGCTAGAGAGTATCAAATTCTCAAATAATTTGATGTGGCAGATTATGTTTACTAATTTTTCATATTTCTTTCTAGATGTTATTACCAAAATTATAGCACACTCAAAACCTACATAGAAAGTGGATGGATATTGCCTGGCTATGTTCCTTGTATTTGCACAGCCAGCTCTAAATGAATCATTTTTAGGCTCCTGTTTCTGAAAAATGAGGTGCGCAGATGGTTCTGAACTTCTGTAGTTTTCTACTCACTGATCAGCCAAACAAATCAAACAAATCAGACTCCAGCACAGTCTTTGAAGAGGGGCTCTAACCTTATCTTCATTTTACAGAGAGTTATAAACAGAGGTATAATAGAGGATAATAACCTGTCAAGTTTAACCTTCAAACCTGAGACATATCCCCTGTGAATGCTCTTTTCTCCCACAGATCTCTGATCTGAAGTCCAGGAATCTTCTTGCTGTAGTGAAGCTCCTGCAACATGGCTTCTTCTGGCTATTTTGCAGATGAGTGTTGCCTCATTTACTCGTGCATTTAACCTGCCTATTGGTCCTCCCTTGCACACTGCAAGCACTATGAGATTTCTGAGGCAGAGGCTCTTGTTTTTGTTCTGTGATCCTCCAGCAAGCAGCACAACAGGACTCTGGTTGATGGCTGAGACCACACGGGGCACAGTACTATAAGCAATAACAGACAACTATGAATCACATGTTCAAAAGAGTTGAATAACCAAGAGCACGTTGCAGATCTCTGTGCCAAGGTCTGAACTTTGTCCACTCATCTGTCTACTTTTCTTATTGACACTGTTGCTGGGGTACATAAATTGATTTTAATGCAGAATGTCCTGATGCTATTGGTTGACGGTATATTCATTTTTTTCACCAGGTGATTTTGACCTAGATGTGATTAAACATGATTCTCTGAAAAGGAGCTACTCTATTGGGCCTCAAAAGGTTTTTTTTTCTCTAGGACTAAACACTGACATAAGCTTAAGTGAATTTACCTCTCAGCATTATTTGTTTTGAATCCTTATTAAGTACCAATATTTATGGTTTTTGTTTGTTTGTTTTATGAGTTACCTAATAGAACTGACTTTATGATTAATTTATACCAAGTTGCAGCACAGCCTCAAAGGGTCAGATGAAAGACCAGGACAGAGCCCAGAGAGTTGTGGTTAGTGGAGCAGAGTCTAGTTGGAGGCCTGTGGATAGTGGTGTCCCCCAAGGGTCAGTCCTGGATCCAATGCTGTTCAATATATTCATCAATGACCTGGACAAAGGGATAGAGTGTACCCTCAGCAAGTTTGCTGATGATACAAAACTGGGAGGAGTGGCTGACACACCAGAAGGCTGTGCTGCCATCCAGCGTGACCTGGACAGGCTGGAAAGCTGGGCGGGGAGAAATTTAATGAAGTTGAACAAGGGCAAGTGTAAAGTACTGCATCTGGGTAAGAACAACCCCATGTATCAGTACAGGTTGGGAGCTGATCTGTTGGAGACCAGCTCTGGGGAAAAAGATCTAGGAGTCATGAGGGACAAGAGGATGACCATGAGCCAACAATGTACCCTCGCAGCCAAGAAAGCCAATGGCATCCTGGGATGCATTAAGAAGAGCACAGCCAGCAGGTCGAGGGAGGTTCTCCTCCCCCTCTATTCTGTGGTGGTGAGGCCCCACCTGGACTACTGTATCCAGTTCTGGGCATCCCAGTTCAAGAAAGATAGGGAGCTACTGGAGAGAGTCCAGTGCAGAGCCATGAAGATGATTAAGGAAGTGGAGCATCTCCCATATGAGGAAAGGCCAAGAGAGCTGGGTCTCTTTAGCCTGGAGAAAAGGAGACTGAGAGGTGACCTCATCAACGTCTATAAATATGTAAAGGGCGAGTGTCAGGAGGATGGAATCTGGCTCTTCTCAGTGACATCTAGTGACAGGACAAGGGGCAACAGGTGCAAGCTCGAGCATAGGAGGTTTCAGGTAAACATAAGGCAAAACTTTTTCCCAGTGAGGGTGACAGAGCACTAGGACAGGCTGTCCAGAGAGGTTGTGGACTCTCCTTTTCTGGAGACATTCAAAAGCCGCCTAGACGCGTTCCTGTATGACCTGATCTAGGTGATCCTGCTGTAGCAGGGGGATTGGACTAGATGATCTTTTGAGGTCCCTTCCAACCCCTAACATCCTGTGATTCTGTAATGTGCAGAACCTTATCTTCACCTTCCTCTCTGATATGCCAGACAGGAGGAAAAGCAGGAAAGTCCTTTTTGGTTTTTTTTTTGGAGTAAGACATTTCCTAACACATAGCCAAGACTGAAATGAGAGTTGGGTGTCAGAATACCTTTGGATCTGACTTACAACTCCTTGACTGAAACTTCTTGAAACAATGGCATTGAAAGTACCAAACCATAAGGAAGCAAGCTATTTGACAAAGCTCTGCAACACAGACATGAATTTGAAAGCACCAGATTGACCTGGAGACAGGTGTGGGCTCAAGATGTGCTTACAAGGTACATACCTGGTAGGCATGGGCCAACTTTGTCTGGGCTGACAGATGTCCAAAAGCTGTATTGCTTTGATTAATATGGTGCTAAGCCCAGGTATCTCCTGAGGCTTAATGAGAAGCATGAGACTGTTGTAGGCTCAGTCTTAAAAAAATATCTTGGCACAGTACTTCTCTTGGAATATAGACAGTGCTTGCCCACGTTTCCTTGTGGCTTGCATGTGTCAAATGGACACATGCAGATGGACTGGTTTTCAAGACCATATGACAAACTCAAGTTTGCAGGTTCACTTCCCATACATCCCAAATATTCGACTTGAGAGACAAATGACTGTATTTTGTCTTCAGTGCTCCACTGTGCTTTATAATGCCCGTTTTGAGCAGCAGGGCTGGAACTGTCAAGACTGAACAAAGAATTTCAACCTCTCCTTTCCACCATCAAAATTAATTAGAAAACAGCATGCAAATTATGGAAGGCAAATTTGAAAACTTCACAGTAAGTGTGAAAAGCAATGACGGCTTCTTGTTCACTCATAAAATACTTGAAATAAAATGGGAATACTGCTTTAGGTGAGGATGGTACTCAAAAATTTGGGAGCTAAATGCAGAAGTAATTCCTTCCCCAAGTTCTCTCTGTAGCCTGTATGGAGAGGATAATTCCTGGGCTAAAGAGGTATTGAGGCTACCTACAGTTACTCTCTTGTTCTCAGCTACAATTATCTGGTAACTCTTGAGGGAACCTAAGGCAACTAGACCTTCTGGCTAATGTCAGTCTTTATGAATAATCTCCTGCACCTGCTCAGTCACTCTAATGAGGCAAGTAAACCATATACTTATTCTTCATTTATACCTTGCTTCTGGTCCTTAGTGGGGCAGACAGCACTGGGTTTATTAGTGTGGTTTTGAGTTCCCTGTAAATCCTCCTTCTGCTTACTAACTTTTGTTAGCTTTACTCCTGCATGGGCAATACTCTGTGCTTGAGCTTTATAGAATTAAGCCCCAGGAACAACCGTGCTTAAAATATTGCTTAAGTCTGAGCAACTAGAATATGAATGCCACTGAGAAGCTGCTACTTAGCAAATTTATGAGACATCACGACTTTAAATATTAAGGACATGAAGACCAAAGAAACATAACTTGTAATTGTCAACAGGCTGTGGAGAAACTCGACAATACTCTCCTTGTTCTGCTAATGAACCATTCTTCACTCTTCTTCCCATCATTACAGAATGAATAATTGAGGACAGCAGATAATTCTTACCATATCTTGCCTACCATGAGTTTCAAATTATTAGTTTATAGCAAAGGGCAAACTAAGGGAAGCCATTCTTAGCGGTGTTGTAGTGGGACTTCTGGACGTAAACCTTATGCCTGTTAATCAACTTGCTAAGCATCATACTCCTACCATCTGTATTACTGAGGCTAGGCTTAACAAAGCTTTCTGTGGAGCATGACCTTCGTGTCCTCTCTCAAGCAAGAGCAAAGAAATAAGTAAACCAAGAAGGTCCAGTAAGATTACAAGCCCATGTGAGATTTGCATCTCTTATACATCAATACACATATCTTAGTAGAGAGTGACATGGCTTGGTATGTTCTCTCTCACTATGCTCACTTTTCTTCACAGTATCTCTAGGGGGTCCACAAGTGACTATTGTCTTACTATTAGCTAGATTTTCTTCCAGAAATTAATATGCCTCCTGCATAATAGGACATTTTCTGTGTTCATTTTCTGACACAGTCTGAAGAATTATTGCTGTGTATTCTTGATTGAAATATAGGCTTATATTCTGTTAGTATTTAAGCAATGACACAAACTTAGTAATATTATGCACATATAAAAACCTTGCATTGTCAGGACCATAATTCTCATTTGTGCTTTCATTGCAGTGTATTTCATACTTAAAATTTACCAGAGCTCTCAATATAAAAATACAGGATGAGATTTTCAAAAATGTGTGACACAGGATGAAAGAATTCAGAAATGTTTTGCTCAGTTTGTTAAAGTGCAGGTTTGCTGTGAGTCTCAAATAAAGAGAGGTATTCAGTTTTACTGCTCTGCCAACACACCAGAAACCTGTTTAAGTCCTAAATCTCCTAACAAATCTCCTAACTTTGGCCATCTAAACCACCTTGAGAGTTAATCAGATTTGGCACATAGCATGCACTAAAGGCACCAAGTAGTTAGTCAAGAAAATGCAGTAAACCATAAATAAATATAGGGACCTCTACAAGGTGATTCATCTCACCTTAACATTGGGAGTGGAAGACTAATGCAGGTAGGATAAATCATCTTTTGCAAAGGTCTGTTATGGAGAGTGAGAAGTTCAGACTTTACACAGCTCATATTAGGTGAAATGAAACACTGTTCATCCAGAGCTGGTTCCTTGCTCATCCCTTTCCCATCTAAAGAATTAACACTGACTGTTTTCCTCGCCAGAATCATCACACTGAGCTAACAGTGCTTGCTAGTGGAAAGGTAAGGGGAGTCAGAACTGCCCATCTCCTTATTCTTGACCAGGTTCTAGCACTGATCCTGAGTTACACCCTGGACTGACAATGGACAGAAACTTGATGTCATGATTTTGTCTATAATTTCTAATGCTTCTGGACAATTAGGTCTTTAAAACAGAAATACAAATTATTCTGTGACATCTTCATGTCACATTGGGGAGTTGAATTTTTATTTCTCACCCATAAAAGCTCACACCTAGTCAAGGCTAATCTAATTTCGTTGTTTTCTGCCCATTGTTTTAGGTTCTGGTTTTCTTTATATTATTCTTAATACAGCTAGTACTGTTCTTATTTGAAGTTAATTCCACTAACTGTTTGCTTTTTTTTGCAGATTAGTAAGAAACAAAACACTTCTTTGGCATACTCCTACAGTTGCTTCCTTCAACTTGTTATTTGATCATATGTTGTTACTCTGTATGGACTTTAGGGCAGTTTTCTGTGAATGTGGTAAATCCATTGGAAAATAAGTCTTCAAATAAGATGTTGAAAGCCTATCAAATTAAAATCTAAATAAATCATACAGACTTTATTCTGAGCATTCACTCTGTTCTTTTGACTAATCACATATGACCTAATTCAGCCTATCATACTTCATCTAGAAATAAAATGCCTGTTTTCATTAATTTTTATTTTAGACCTCATGGCAAGGGATTGAGAAGTAAAGGAAGCAGACAAGACAAAGAACACTGTTCCATTCTTAACTGGAAGGCAAGTGTCATTGCAAAATTAATGTACACAGCTCCCATCCTAGCACCTGTGGCTGAAGCACCTGGGAGGTGTATTGGCAGGAATTTGTGACCTGAGCTGTAATGCTTCAATGCAAATGCCATGGGGCTATTTGTCAACCTGTCTTGCAACCTAGAGAGGCTGCAAACATCCAAGTTCTGTTACAGTGCAGACAGAGCTGCAGAGAGAGAGCACATTGCAGAAGGTATATTGGCAATAACTTTCACAAGTCAACAGCAGCTGCCATCAGTCTAAATGTGAGTGAAAAAAAAATTTTAAAAAGAGAAGTTAGCAGCACGGAAAGCACAGACCATCCTTTCAGACCTTTGCAGGTGTACAAGGATTCATGTTTTGCGGGTGCATGAGCTTTGAAGAATGACTTTATGTATAGACAGATACTCAGCTTACAGGGAAAACATGGTATTAGGGTACAAAATTGGTCACTAATACATGAACATTGCTACTCTTTGTATCTCTGCTAATGATCAAGCAATGCCCTTGTTGCTGTACAAAAAAAAACCAAACAAAAGAAAAAATGCAGTTCTCTTTCCAGCTATCACACCCAGCTTTACAACACAGCAGCTGAAACAAAATAGCAGCGAGGGCAGCAATGGATTTGTCTTACAGCACCTGTTACCCTGCAGTCACTGGCTCTGAACAGAGCAAAGTCCAAAATAGCCTACTTTGTTTCACTGAGCAATTAACTTATCTTTATAGCAATGGAAGGTAACAGACCAACTCCCACAAGCTAGTTAGCAGCCTAGCTGAAGTGTTTTGGCTCAGCTCAAAAAACCATGTTCGTAGAGCTGTACACTTAAAGCTCAATAACATGGGAGGTTCAGCAAAATTTGGTGGGTGGAAAAATAGAGTTCTTTCAGGAATATGAATAAATCTGTATTTATTAGGCATAAACATGCCTGCATTCAATTGCTGGAGGCCTACTGTCTTTTTGCCTAACAAGATGTTCTTTCATAATTCTATGAATGTCACTAACAAGTGTATTTTTGATACTGAAAAACAAAGCAGTAGATTAGCTTTTTGTAAGGTTATAAGCACATCTAGTTATGAAACTACTTCTTGGAATAGAAAACTCGACCTTTCTATTTATTAAAAGTTAATTTCAGTGTTGGCAATTTGATCTATGTAAAAATTTTTTAGAAATACAACAAAGGTTTGATTTCTAATTTTTTTTAATGATGAAATGAACCTTGCACACCAGGGCTGCATGTAGAATATAGGCTTTGGTGCCCCGCTTCTCTTTAACATTCATCTGCTTTATAAGAACCCTCAGTTGTATGCAAGATATAATTTAGAACTACAGTTTCTTTACAAAACCAGAGATACATAATAGAGACAAAAATAAAACAGGTTCCTTTGTCACTTTTAGTTTAAATTAGCCTGTTGCTCCTGGAATGATTAAAGCAGAATAGACAGCATAAGGAAATACAAAATAAAAAGCTGATTCATGTTTTATAAAATCATTAACCACTTTACAACATATCAGAGATATCCCTCTATGTAACTGTAAAAGAAGGCTCTGATCAGATATGGTTTTTGGTAAAAATTCTCATTAGAGGCCTAACATAATATTACTACAATGACACTTAGAATTTAGTAATACTATAATAACAATTAAAATAATACCACTAATTATATAATACTATATTGTAATATAATATAATGATACTTATCCCCTTGAGGCTTAGTTTAAGCATCCACTTCAGTGTTTTCTGGGTTTCAGTATTTGCCAAAAGGATCTAACAACAAGCTTATGCAGTGGAAAATCTGACAGTGGAGAATGACAGCAGAAAAATTCAGGCATATTCCTTGGTTAGACAGATTTTAAAATTACTTTAGAATAGCTTATCTCACATCAGAGGAGAACTTTCACATATTAAAATTTAATTCTGCCCCATCAAAGGCAAAGAGATCTAGCTCATTTAAGTGGGAGAGGCATTAAGGCCTGCCTGTGTAACCTTTAACTGTGAAATAAGAAGTTTCTGAGCTGAGCTAAATGTTGTTGAAGTTGTTTAGTGTAAGAGCTGCCTTTCACTCAAGATAAGTGTAAAGGGGACATTCAAACGCTCTGCACAACCAGGTAGCAGAAATGATAGGAAAGCTGTCACAAGCACTGGCTTGTGTGCTGCAAAGGCTGAGAAGATGAATCCTTTGGTAGTAGAGAAGGACAAGACAAATGCAGGCACGTAAGAACTGATTGCTGAAACCGTGATTGCCTACCATCTGTGACAGAAAGAGGGAAGGGCGCCTGCCACTGAGGAAAGTGGTAGCAAAAAGCACAGGATGCATTAACAGAAGTGTTAGCAGTGGGGTCTGAGAAAGAGCTAAGGGATAATTTCTGTGGTAGGCTGGGAGAAGAGAACTTGTCTGATTGCTGCTGTGGCCAGAGAAACAGGTCCCAGCACTTTTTTTTTTTTTCAGCTAAACATCTTTGATCACATCAGCAATGCCTAAATCCACTGTCAGCCTTTCTTCCTCAAGGGAAGAACTCCCCACTGAGCTTCAGCCCATTAACTAAGGGCAGAAAGAAAACAGAACAGTTAACAAGGCTTTTTTTTTTTTTTTGTAAATTGTACTGTTGTGGGAACCAAAGTAACAGCTCTGATACCAAACATTTTTAAGATAACTCACTTTAATTTATCAAGCTATCCTTTACCCTATTATCTTTCTATGCAGTCTATTAGTGAGTTTTCCTGGTGGATTTGCTTTAGTATGTTTGCATACAAAACAATGAGCTTGTTGCATCTCTGTCTGGAACAGTCACAGCATGGTCTGTGTTGTTTTGTTGCAGAGTGAAACCTCATGGGTTTGTGTCTGACAGAAAAAACAATCATTCTCTTAGAGCTACCTACTGCTTTTGCCTCTCCAGAGGCTTTCAGCTTCCTCCACTCCCATTCTCAGCTGCTCCTATCTGACATGCCACACGCTGGCAAGCATCTCATTTGGCAATGTGTTCTGACTGGAGATTCATTTAATCCATACCTCTATTTTTAAATTGTATTTAAGTTGGTAGTGGAATGGTATCATTCAGTGGCCAAAATGGATATATTCCTGAAATAACTCAGACATCCTTGCAAAGGCAGAGTGCTCTATTCGGATAAGAGAACAATAAATACAAAAAGATAATGAGATATTCTGACTTCACAATGTATCAGATTAATTGTATGAGCTTCACTTAAGGAACACAAGCCAAAATACAAGGAGTCCAAGAGAAAAGCAATATATATCAAAGTTTGGCTGAAATGGTCTTAAAGTCTACTTTGGCAAAAAGAAGTGAGGATATTTTCTAAGCTGAACTGAAAGGAATGTCAAGAAGGTGAGTAAGTGATCTGAGAATGAATGAAGGAATGTGGATGAACGATGCAAGACTAATCCATTAATTCTTATCCTATTTCTCTGCTTAGATTCATCCTCTGCAGTGAAACCCATAAATTCAGGATTGTGATTGACTAAAAAGGACACTGCTTTTAAATCTAAGGTGCTCATCAAGACTATTGAATGCATAAAAGTTTTTTACTTGTGAAGACCAAGTTGCCAGGTGCTGAGTTACAGCAAAAATGTCTTCTTTCTTCCTTAGGCAATTTAAGGAATGATGCATTAGGCCTTTCATCATACAGATCACTGAAAGAAGCAGTCATTAAAAATGTAAATCCTATGATCTTTAAATATGACATCTGTTTTTTGATTATCCACTGAAGCCCATACTCTGTTGTGAAGCACTAAGAAAGCCTACCTCTCATTGTCAAGTTAATTGCAGTGGTGGTGAGCTGTACTGTTGCTGAATCCCAGACTTGGTGCATCTCAGTGTTTCTAGGAGAAACATAATCCAGGCAGAATCTATCTTTATCTTGAGAGTCCAGGTGAAAAGGTTTCAGCTCCTCCCTGTCTCAGGTGGTATGCATAGAAGACATGCACGTGTTCCAACCACCACCAGTTTCTCACAAGTGTAACTACAGATAATAAGTTTACAAGTTTTTTTTATGATACCAGCCTTTTCTACCTAGAAAGATCTCTCCTCTGCAGAAGTGTTGTGTCTTTCAATGGGACAGTTTGCAGTTTGATTTATTTCTGAGGCTAAATACAAATATCAAAATTTGACACTAAATATGAGTAACTTGTTTAGCCATCTGTAGTCCTCTCACATAATTAAAATCTTCAGTGTCTCTGGGGAACAATTTTCTCCACATATCTCCTCCATCAAGCCTCTTACAGCACAATTCTCCTCCTATTACAAGATTTCTGTGTGTTTACAACCAAATAAAGACATGATGATGAGGTTTATCTTACGACTGCTGATATTTACAATGTGGATACCTAATGCTAATGTGGTCACAACCTCAAGACCCTGGTTCCTCACATACTGAAGCAGATGTCATGTCTGCAAGATAGATCACCCCTAAAAGCATCTGCTCCTCTCTGCTTGCCATAGAGGAGCCTGATAATGACTAGCCCTGATATAAATGACTTGTCTGCAGCTGAAGTTTTTTGAGATGACTTCCAGCACCTCTTTCACACAAAGAGCACTGCTAAACAAGAAAGATGATAGTGGACCTAGACCTTAATAGGAATAAGACAGATGATGTTAACTCCATTTTACCATACTTTTTAAAGTACAGCCTAGCATGAGAGTATGAATTTCTATTCACATGGTAGAAATAACTCAGCCTTACCGATGCACTGTGTGGGTAGAGAGCTTAACTATTAGTGATGTTTGCATCCAGAGACACTGGGATCCTAGGTGACTATACCCTTGTCAGCACCAGAGCTAGAAGCATGAGGGGGTGCAGTAATAAGATGCCAACCAGTGAAGAATCCTGAATGTGAATTTAAGGTAATAATGTCTACAGAAATTGCCTGATTGTCTGTGTCTCAGAAATGAAGGGAAGCAAAGAGAGGTAAATCAGAAGATAGTTATATGTATTGTCAATTATCTCCTTTAAATAAATCTGAAGAAAAATACCAGTTCCTGCTCTTTGGCATCTTTCACGTGCCTGTTTGATCTGTCAGCACTGAATAGCTTTATTCTTCATTACTATAGGAGAGGAAAAGAATTGGGGAAAGTTCTATTTTATCTCAATTAAAAATGTCATGTGTGCCAGTCTAACAGGTGATCAATGCTAATGCACATTTAAGGGATACTGCTATCATCAAGCCTGTAGCAGTCTATGAAAGGGCATGCACATGACTGGAATTCATATTATGCTGTTTTTAAAAGCTCTTCTGATACAAGGGAACTCTTTTTCACCACCTCTAATCAATACTTCAAATTCCGACAATAAAATCAGTCCCTGGACTGAATAGCATACTGAGTAAGAGAACCCAGAGTGTGCTAGCACAGAGAGAACAGCAACAACAGAAGCCCACCCTTCCTAATACTAAGTCCTCCTTTTTATTATATTTTTGCTATAAATTACCTTAAAAAAAGACTGTGACTATTATCAAATTCAGTGCCTCCTTTCAGGATATATTCTGCCTACTCTCATAAAAGCATCTATGTACTACTTCATCCTGGAGCTCTGTGAACTTCATCTGATATAAAAGCAATCAAGGGAATAGAGTCAATGTGGCCAAATGTAAATACTACGCTTAGTAGCAGAGTTTGCTGCACTGTTATCTTGGGTACCAAGGGGAATGTGTTGCCATGAAAACAAATATGCATGTAAACTGTCCTTGCTGTGTCACACTGCTGTTCAGAAACAGTTAGATGCTCCCACTATTATGCTTCTCCTCCTACCTTCCTTGCAGCTGATGTCCCAGCCCCTGCCTGCCTCTGGTGAAAGGTCTGGGTATTTATTCAGAATGCAAGCTCGGCTGATTGTGCAGTGTGGGGCTTTTTTTTTCAGCAGAAATGCACATAATTATTAACCCTACTTATGGCTTTCCTTAGAAGTAACAGCACTTACTGATTCATAGGAGTTGCCACCATGGGAAACTCTTGGCTGGCTGTGCTGGGGCACCATCCCCATACACCTCCCACAGAAAGTCATCCTCCTGGCAGGGCTTCATGGGACAGTGAGTTTGGGAGGGATGTGTAGAAAACAGCACCTCTGGAGGAGAAGGAGAGGCTCATACACCACAAAGCCTCATAGAGGTGGCAGCTGTATCACAAGGCAAAGGGAAGGACACAGTGCTGAGAAGCAGCTACATAGGAGAGTTGAGAAAAAATTGGATCATCCTTAGTCCTCTGTCTCTTCTCAGCAGGACCACAGATGTGATTTCTTCCAAAGAACAGAAGTGGCTGAGCTCAGGCCCTTGGTTGTTAACAGCATGTGAACAGCTATCATGTCTCATTCAGTCTCTCCCAAACTTATGCAAGCCCCTAGAGGAGGACAGGATGTAGGTGGGAGGCAAATAGACAAGGGTGAGCAGTGAACTAGGAGAACACCAAACAACAATTTTCCCTGTGAAAAGGACAGGTATTTTTCACTTCCTATTTCTGATTGGTTTTGAACATCTAGAGTCTTGTAGTTGCTGGTTTTCATATTTTCTCTCCCTTGGGGTGGTAAGTGCTGCCGGACAGGTATAAATTGCTTTCTCCCAATGAGGTCCAACCACCCCAAGCAGGGTCACATGAGGCAGCATCATCAGGCTTTCTCAGAAGCTAAATAGGAGCCTGGAATAATGCAAAGAGTCCTTGAGAAGGCAGCTAGAAAATGTCTGAATTTAGATTTCTTTCCCCTTCCCACTGGGCTGCAACACCATATGTCGCGTCTACATCTACCACCTGTACTCTGCTGTATGGAAAGTCATGCTACAACCTCAGGGATTTTTTGTGAGACTCCTAAATATTCTTCCATTCCCTGCCTCTCCTTGACATCAAGGTCTGCCAAGCAGCCCTGGAGGGTAAGCCTTTCAGTATCCTCTAGATGCCAGAGCTGAAGACATCTCCGTGTGTGTGCTAGTGTTTTGAGACCTGCAGTTTCCATCTTGGTTAAAATCAACAAAGCAAAACTGAAGACCTAACTTTACATTTATACCATTTATGACCTGCTTCTTGAGTCACATGCTTGTGTGCTTCCATTGCACAAATACTACATACACATCATTAAGTGAGCACTAATCATTGTCACCCAAGGTACCTAAGTATACTCAAACCACCTTTCATCATACTAAAAGGTAGATTTAATACGCTGCTATTAAGAACTCTATGCCCCTATGTTGTCCTTTTTGCTTCTTCTCTTCAAGAGGTGATGCCAATATTAAAATTAAAAATGAACAAATATCATGCACTCTGCAATCCTTCTGCCAAAGAGCCAGTCTTAGAGATCCAAATGAAAAATTGGCCTGGGAGGCATTTCAGTATTGAACATACAAGATGTCTGCAGCTGTTTCAATGAGGCTGATATTTTAAATAACCATTTGGAAAAAAAAGAAACAGTGGATGCTATCATTATCTTTATATAGCTCTCACTCATCATAAAATTTCTGAAATTAAAACAATCTTGTCAGAAAGCTGTTATGAGGTCTTTAATGCTCTTGACTCCCTAACAGTGCTTCTTCTGTTAAAGGAGGGGGTTAAGGATGAAGTTATCATAGAGACTTCATAACAAGAGCCACTAAAACATTCTGGTTCTTAGGAGGTCACCAGGCTCCCAATCACTGTGTGCGGTTAGATTTTGTTTAATCCTAATTTTTTTTTTTTTTAAATTTTATTCCTAATATAAACCTTATATTTTATTTGTTTAAAAGATGAGAGACTATATCACAGCACTAAGTTGGTATGAGCTACGTTTCCTTCCTGCTTTGTCTGTGTTTATGTTTTAAAGATATACTTGCCAAAGTGGAGTCCCTGCTTAGCATGAAGTGATTTACTGTCTCCTCTATGACTTTGAAATGACAAATTTAAGAGTTTAAAGTTGTTTAATAACCAATCTACTGCTTTTGTGTGAGCACACCCTACAGGGACTACAGAGAGCTTCTGGACAGAGCTGAAATCCACAGGATGATAGGAAGACGCTGCCCTAAAATGCCACTTGACAGATGAGCACACACTCATGTCCTCAATTTTTCCAGCCCTGGATTAGGGTTGGATCTTAGTTTAAATGACTACCTGACATGCAGATTTGTTTGCTCAGCTGACGGATAGGGAGAGGTTCAGTTCCAAGTTTGGACACTGAAGTGAAGGTGCCTTATCACTACTTATAGGTGTTCCTGGTATCTCTGGGGAGGTGCAGGCATTGAGGGAGGTGCCCTCATCTACATCGCTTGAGGGTCAGCAGGATTCCCCTCCCCTGCAGCTCCCGTTTCAGAAGGGCACACATCCTTGCCTCACTTGCCATGCACCATGGTATCACAAGTACCCCTGCATGCCTGTGTGGGCACCAAACTGACTCCTTAGATAATGTACCGAGGGGAATAAGAGTGTTATTCCGCTACTGATGCATATGAGAGTGATTCAGTTGCCCTCACATAGGTGTCTATTGCTGTTTGAGGTGCCCTAGAGTGCTTGAAATGCCTCAGTTGACTCTCAGACATAGCACAGGGCCAAGAGGAAGACCCTGTTTGGTCCAGCAGCCAAACCAGGCAGGACACCAGAGGACTTTGTGCAGTGCTAGGTGCCTAAACTAACAGGTTGCCCAGGGCGGGTTGTGGATGCTCCATCCCTAGAGGTGTTCAAGTCCAGGTTGGATGGGTCCTTGAGCAATCTGGTCTAGTGGGAGGTGTCCCTGCCATGGCAGGGGGGATGGAACTAGATGTTCTTTGAGGTCCCTTTGAACCCAAACCATTCTATAATTCTATGATTTAGACAACTGAACCAAGGCTGGGTGTGTGCTGAAGAGTTTGGCAGGCTCCAGCTGACTTCACTGCCTCTAAGGGTAGCTGAAACACCAGACTCATATATGAACACTGAAATTCGGGTGTCAGAATGAATCTAACCTCGGGTAACCTGCTGTACCCCACTACTGGTACCTGGGCAGTGCCTCTGAGCTTTTCCCTCTCAGTTATATCTCTGCTGATCTCTTCTTGAATTCAAGTCACAGCAGCTGCTAGTGATGTTAAATTCAAAGCTGACAGGCAGAAGATAGTAAAAAATGAGGCAATTGGGATGGTAGGTTGTTTGATGGAGGTTTGTATTTTGGCAAAAGAGATTTCTTTTGGTCCAGGTATGAATTTAACCCAAATTGCAAATTTTCTTCAACTATCCCTTCCCTTATATACCTGCAGATGAACTGTGACTATCTTTACTCTCTCACCAGTGTAAATGATGGGCCGCTCCAGAGGAAACAGTGAAGTTATGTTGGCATAAAACAGTATAAGTGAGAGAAGAAAAAAAGGTGGGCAGTATGTACTCTTCTATGTTCTTTAATATGGATTTTTAGATATAGCAGGAAAAGCAAGAGTCAGTTGCTTTAAAGACCTGCAGTAGTTTAAAGTTCTGCACCTAAGAGATTTGATTCAGGATTAAACATAAAGTGTTCTGTAATTAGAGTGAATTACTGAGGTTTAAACTAAGGGACAATTGAATATAAAAAAAAAAATAAATTTCTCCCTGCTACCTTTTGAATTAAAACCAGAAGCAAAAGTGCAGCTTTTTAAAGTGTGCATAGCTTGATCTATAGCTTTCAGTTGGGCAAACCCCTGGGAAAATGAGTAACTTCCTCTCTGATGTACAGTGGAATTCATCCAAAGGACAAGATCCTTAAGCTGTACAAATCAGCATAAAGCCCCTGAATATCACTACCTCCAAATCTAACTCACAATATCATATCTATAAATACTGTTGTGAACTAGTTTTTAAATAATCTAAGTTTCTGCTTATTAACTCATTAAGATGGCACCAATTAACACAAGACTTTACAGAAATCCTTTTTTTTTTTTTTTTCTGGAAGAAATTCACATTATCTGATATGAATAAGACACTAACCACTGCTGAAATGCAACTTACCCGTGGAACTCAGTGCAGCCACAGAATGCCTCATCCATGGATTCTGAGTGAGAAGTGATACCTTCTTCAGTTGCATGTACATAAGCGTGAGAGGTCTAGGGGAGCAGCTCATGAATTACTCAAACAACAATTAGACCATGGCTGAGTCCAATAACACCCCTCTGCTGTGAATCATAATAGAAGTTAAAGTGATCACAAATGTCAAGAAACTCAGTTATGTGAAAATGAGTCCAACAACAAGGCTGACCTGTGGGTCTGGATTCTCCCAGGGCTACCATTACAGCATTACTGTGAGACGAGACAGACATGCTCTGTTAGAGCTTGGGATCTTAACATCATCTGTAATACTTATGAGGTGTTTAATAAGGAAATTAAGACACAAGAGAAACCAAAGGTCTTATTCTCAGTCAAAGTGTAAATGAACTTTTGAACTGAGAACACGTTTTTGTGATTGAGTTTTCCTCCTAGCTTTTTACAAAAAGAAAGTATCAAAAGCACAGGCTATAGAAGTGTAATCCTTTTTCATTTAAATATTTGATTTGCAGAAGTTTCAATAAGGCTAGAGGTAACTAAGTATAAAAAAGGATTGTTTAAGGTACTAGTTCATCCTTTATTAATTTATTTTTCTTTATAGACACTTTCAATTAAAAAATAATTCTAATTTTCTTTCTACTTTATTATGAAAAATGATTTCATATAATACAATGAGGTATAAAAAAGGAGCTTGCTCTACATCCTGTGGGCATCTTTGGATAGTACTGAATATTTAAAAGATCTTATAAATGGAAGTAGGATCCATATGGCAAGATAATAAATATTCATAAAAGTATGGATAGTTTGATTCTCTGACTCATTTTTACAATTGCAGCACTGTAGGAAACAAATATACTGCTCTTACATTCAAATGCTGGATAATACATTGATCTGCCTGCCAGTTCAATCTAGGCACCTTGCATAAGAATATTTTTTTCTCATTGCATCTCATAAACAGCAATGCCTTTTTGCCTTTTTCTTTTTGACTATCAAGATGTAAAGTTTTGGATTCCTTGGTTAGATGTAACTGTTTATGTTATGTACATCTTGGAAGGTCTATTCTTTGCAGGTTTCTTGAAGAGTGTAGTGCATTAAAATGTATAAATTTTGCACATCTGACAGAAAAAAGAAACTCTGCATTGAGCATCAGGTGGGCCTTGTGAAATTAATAATTTCTCACTCAGTTCATTCCCCAGTGGAAACACGTCTACTATACACAATCTCCAACTTGGCATTAATTGCCACACTTGTTTAAAATCTCGGTTCCACAAATAGGTACTTTCTTTAAATATGCACTCAAGTTTCCATTAAGGCAGCTCACAAACTGGGCCAGGGAGCCTCCTGTGGGGTGGTAGGCTGCTTCTGCAAAAGAAGCCTTATAGTCTACATCTCACCATAAGAAAAGGAGCCTTCTGCATATGGGACATCTGTAGGTGCTCAGTGAGCAGCAGAGCGCAGAGCACACTCCTCAAGCAGAGACTCCGGCTGCCCAGTCTTGGGCTGGAGAAGGATGCTTTGCCATCTGCACACACCCTGATATTTCAGATTAAGGAGGACTAATTAAATGCTTGCTACTCTTCCTAGATTTATTTCTGAAAAGTCCATCCAAAATTAATACTGGAGCCCACGGGTTGAACTCAGCAGAAACTGAGTCATGGGATAAGGTTCCCTACTTATCTCAAACACATTTTCATTGTAAAAGCTCAATTACAAAGGAGAAAGACAAGTCATAATCACTATTGTACAACAGGTCCTGGGACAATGCTCTGAAATTATTCTCTCCTCTCCTTAAACATGCCTTTGTTTCATACCTTATGTACTTTATGCATTTTCCACTACTTTCCAACCTGCATTTAGCAAATTCAGTAGCCTGTCTAATTCTTACCGGCTGTTCATGTCATTCATTTATGTTTGCATCAAACCTATATCCATCCTAATTGTTTTATCTTCATGTTTGTGTGGTTATTGCAATCTAATGTTGCTTTTGATTACTAGTGAGAAAATGAGAGTTTGAATTTACTAGATTATCATGCCTTTGACTTTCTAATGGAAAACCACAGTAAAACTGCTTTTGAGTAGCAACTTTTTACTACATACATTTCATGCTCATAATTCCTTTGCTGATACCAGGCAAATATTTTCAAACTAAATTTTCCATGCATACATTTTAGCAATAGTACTGAGCCCTGAGGATGCACAGCTCTCTATTATTAACTTTTAAGGACCTGTGAATAACTATAGTTAACTTTTGTTGTAATTCAGTTGTTAACTGGATACTTGTTATCACCTTCTCAACCAGTCCAAGATATAATGAGTAAAATGGATTTCCAACACATTATACAGTCAAAATAAGTGTGAAAAATGAATTAGGGAATGTTGCCATAAAGTCTTTTTGGTTATTACATGCACACTCTGAAGTGCCATAGTTAAACTGCTTCTCAGTTCAAAAGATATTTTAAAGATGAATAGGCAGCCTGTTTGAAAAGAAATAACATTCCAGGTATCAGTTTTCATTGCTCCTTTCTGGGAAATATTGTCAATAGTATTGGTTAATTTTCTAGCATTCCTCTCACTGCCATGGGCTAGGAAGCTAAAATTAATTGGAATGTATCGTTTGTATGAACTGGTTCAGACTTAACTCCTTCCTCTTTCAAACTGAAGGAAAGCAATATGCTTTGATCATACCACTGGAAGATGACACTCATCTTCTCTCTTCCCTTTCTTTTCCCATGATTTTCAACACAGAAAGTATAATGTTACTGAAATCAAACCTTCCAGTACACTCCTGGCCACCTTCCAAATAAGGGAGAAAAAAAAGGTACCCTTTTTAATCTAGTTTTGAAAATGAAATAGAAATGAAAGAGGTGAATATATATATGCATTCATATTTCTACCCTTAAGAAGGAAATTTATGCAGATGAGCCATCATTTTCCTTTATGCTTGTTAGGGTCTTTATCCTGCTTCTGTGTGGATGAATAGCACCTTATTTTGAATCAGTCTGTTAGAGTGCATAGAAGGACTTTGGCAGATATCCAGTATGGACCCTTGTCCTTTTCCCTTCAGCTTCCCCGCAGGGGAATGGCTTTCAACAGCAAGCTAAAGCTACTGAAGGATGACAGGAAAAGGGCAGAAATGTTTTAGTGTCCTTTTTTCTCCAATCTTCACCAGAAAATGTGACTGTAACTGGATTACTAATTGAATTCACACCAGCATCAAAAGAACAAGAACTCAGGTTAGAATACCAAAGGAAAAGTTTAGAAAAGACAGCGTAGCTGTGTTCTTTTCAGTCCATCTGGAGCTGATAGATGTGGAGACAGAATTCCTATGTGATAATGGACATGAACTGCACCAGCCTCAGATTACATTGAACTGACCTTGAACAAAGACAACTCTGAACAAAACAGGAACAAGACGGATGAGAAAACGACGAAGAAGGAATTGTCCTTGACAGACAAAACTGCATAGTTGATAAATTGCAGAATAGCTAAACCAATAGAATAACATAATGAGGCGCGTGAACAGCTTGTGTACAAAGTGAGAACACCAATCATGTTATGCATGTTTGCATGTACAGAAGTCTAAGGTCTATAAAAATGTAGAATTGTAAGCAATAAAGGACTTTTGCTGAATTCACATTGGACTCTGCATCTGTCCTTACTCTCCCATCAGATAGATACTGTTGCAAGATATTTAAAGAATGAGCCAAAATAATTTCAGAACAATCAGAGGTTGTCTTTGAGAATGCCAGCTGAGGATACATGACATTTCAGAAGATAGAAGATGATTGATAATAGCACCACCCAACAGGAGACACAGGAATTGCTGGGAGCTAGAAGATGTGTTCAACTTCAGAGCCAGGAAAACTGTTGGAATGAATTACTCAACGAACAACTGCAGATGTTGGGAAAATAGCAAGTTTAAGAAAGAGTCAGGGTGAATTTCTAAATAACATATCATATCAAACTAATAATTTCCTTCTTTGATAGTGTAACAATGATAGTGTAACAAGTCTAAAGATAAATGAAGAATCAGTAATGTGACTTTACTAGACTCCAGTAAGCTTATAGACATTGTCTTGCCTGACTTTTTGCAAGCTAGCTAAGAAACACAGTCTAGATGAAGCTAATATGAGAGGGTTCAAAAGAGTTTGTATAAACATATTTAGGGAATAGATATCAACAGGTCACCATGGCACTAAACAGAAGTGTTGGTCAGGGCTTTATAGAGTTCTTGTGAACTATTCATTGTTTTTCTTGCTTATGTAGAAGACTAAGACAGTAATGACAAAATAGAAAACACTCTTCTTAAACTTTAAGAGTTCTCTGAACTGACTCTGTATTTAAGAATAGGATTAGAATTTAAAGTAATGTCATTTGGAGTTATTGACCCAAAATACTGGGTGAAATCCAACTCTGACTTAAGCAGGAATAATCAGCTGTGCAAGGAGAGGGTAGGAGAAAAGCACCCTGCAGAAAAGAAGTTACTGTTTCTAGCAAATCAGA
Source organism: Brachypteracias leptosomus (assembly GCA_013401335.1). Lineage (NCBI taxonomy): Eukaryota > Metazoa > Chordata > Aves > Coraciiformes > Brachypteraciidae > Brachypteracias > Brachypteracias leptosomus. Next base: position 25,522 of record VYZX01027893.1, on the reverse strand, counting down.
AGCTGCATATGAGCTGACAGTGTTACATATATCCTAAAAGGTAAGATTTCTAATGGAGAGTATGTCTGAGCATACAGTGTGCAAAGAACACAAAGGTAATCCTGTAACTCTGGTTGGTACTGGGTATACATGAGTCAAAACACTTTTGGGGACCGTGGCTTCAGAAAAGACGTAATCGAGAGGAAAGCAACAAATACAAACTCAGGTCTACAGCTAAGGATGTCTGAGGGCAAACAGAAGAAATGGAGGTTGTGGGTTGGAACTAGGCTGAAGGGAGACACTAAGTCAGTCTTTCTGTATGAAAAAGCTGCTGCAAAGAATGCCATGTACTGGTTTCCATGTCCCACATGGATGGAACAAAAAGTCATAGGCTTAAAGTACAGGATGAGAGATTTTCTTCAGACTACAGGAAAAGCTAATTTACAGAAAAGATGTTGATCTGGAACAGATTTCCTGGAAAGGTGTGGGGGTTTCCTCATTCGGAGTTTCTGAGACGATGCTAAATACACCTTTGTCAAGATGGACATTCACTTTCAAACCTGTGACACTGGGAAATCCATTATAAGAAAAAAAAAAGACACAAGGAGATAACCAGAACTTCTGCTCAGACTTTTACTGCTCACCTCCCTTTCACTGGAACTCATCCTTTCCTTTGACCTGCTGCCCAGGGTGTTAAAGGAGTGATAATAAATTAAAATGTAATTTACTAATTAGCTGAATAGTATTTTGAGCTGACATAATAGAAGTGGTAATTGACATGTTCAATGAGAATTCATAAAACAGGATAAATTAATGAGACACATCGTTATGGGGATTCTGTGAAGGTTTTTTCTTTTGCATAAAGTAGACACTACAGTTTCACCATCTGTATTATTGCCTCTATTTGTATACTGGGGTTTTTTTTTACAATTGATGTTATATGCTCAGTGAGTTTTATGAAAGTCTAATAGATGTGACAGTTCTTCCTCTGAGTGGGCATAGATATTCACTACTCTTCTAGCATATTTTCCATCTAGACTGGAACTTGTGTGTAATTGGAAAAAAAAAAGCAGACTTTTACCACCCTCTAGTCTTTCTTTCACGTAATTGTAGAAAAAAAATGGGGACAAGAGGTTATTTCAGACAAAAGGTCATTCCATACTTAGATTTATTTCATCAGAGGATCAATTCAAATTAATCAAACCCATTTTCATTAGTGCTTGAAAATCTGCAAGAAATAATTTCTGGCTCACCTAACACTTATGTTTACAGTAATAGCTATCTTGATTATAAATAATTTTTTCAATTTTTTTTATGTTGCTAGGTTTTTTATATACCAATTATTACATTTCCCGAATTCATTAGCCGTGAGGGGTCATGGCATAGTATAGTAGGGAGGACTTAACTTGGAAGAACATACCAAAGTAGGATGTTCATTCAAGAGATTTGGACTCTTGGGAGGCAAGCGAGTCGGGAACTTTTACCAGGTCCCACAGTGCTCTTAATAACACAAATACAAGCTGTGTTTTCATCTCAAAATTTCTTAGTAGCAGGCTCTGAAAGCAAGCTCTGAGTAACAGGGGAACTGGCTACTTCATCATACGAGGCAAATCCCCAGTCTGACTTTGCATCAGCCATCTTTGAGACTCCCTGTTTTTCTCCAATGGTTGTATTGGGACCAGTGATAAGCAAGCACTGTACCAGGGCCATGGAAGTACCACTTTCCTAAAACTTGGCTATGTCACTGGATGCCAAATCGAGGAGCCACAAGTATCCTGAAAGATACAATATAAATCTTGTACTCCTTTCTGACAAGAGCTTAGCCCTATCCTACACCATTCTGCATCCCCTGTTCTGCACCATCCCTTCCCTACACCCTCCGTGGGGCTGAGACATGGATGCCCACACAGCTTCCCTGCTGTTCATTACCTCCAGCTGTGCAAAGGGAAGGATACTAAATGGACTACACACTTTCTCCTCCACCTGGCTAGTAGCTTTCTAGATATGTTCACTGACATGAGGTCAGTGCCCCCTTTTTTCCTTATGCTGAGGTGTCTACTACAGAAAGAAGTACCACAAGGACACTACCTGCCCTCTTGGCCTGATCACAGTGCATGGGGAACTCAAGACCATAGAAAGGGGTGGGAAGAGGGAGACTTGCAGTCCCATGAAATCCTACTGAGCCTCTGGCCAAAAGTTCAGTAAGATGATGAGTGGTATTTTGATACGTTTTTGGTTTAGTAGAGTGACAGAAAAATTAGACTAAAGTTTGACTTTTAATGTTACCAAAGAAAATAGCAGGCCACATGACTGTCTAGTTTTTACCCATCCCTAAAAGATATCTATACAAACAATACCATACTGTTTAGACAAATAGCTGGATATATAAGTGTTGATTTTCATATCTGTGCTACAGAAATGACCCACAAATTAATTCCTGATGAAATAACATGTCCTATGGGCTAACACATGTCAGTCCTGTGTTATCAGTTTATAAGCCTGTAGTTACCTAGAAAATCAGGTGCTGAGAATAAGGGCTAATGTCCATCCTTTCTTAACTAGAAAGTAACAGCCATGAAACTCCCCAAGTCATCTTTTTAAAAACACACATACCAGTATCACTATGAAAATATTGATATCTTCTGATTACAGGTCTGCATAGCCTACTCTCTGGCTTCTCAACTGTTTGTTTCAAGGGACCTGAAGAGTGCGGCTAGGCACCTACTGCAAACTTGCATCTCAGTTCCCCATCAAGAAAACTGGGAGCAGAACACCTTTTCACAATACTAGAGAAACTAGGAGGCTAAAAATTACTTAACGATCCTGACAGGTCCATACAGCTTCATGGCAAGGCCATAACTTTGTACATAGCAATGCATAGTCACTGCCACATCAGTATAATAGACTGAGCAACATTATGAGGTTTTTGAATTACTATTTTAGCTGAGCTCACATTTATAAGAAGCAAAGCTGGAAGAGCTCTTTCCCTTTGCCAATGACTTGTTCTTGTCCACACTTTGTGCTCCAGTTTTCCTGCTTCAATTATGCAGCATCATGCATTATACAATGCTCCTCAACACATGGGGTCAGCCTATAAAAGGTAAGCATTAATTCGATGTGTCAGATAATGGGCACTTCCTCCTGCAGACTGGTGGCTGCAGAAATGGTCTCATCAGAAGTATTGCCAGACGTGCGAAGCATTTGTTAAGAAGCAGTAATGATGGTGTCTCTATTTGCTGACTGTTCTGTGGGAATACATGTAAAGGTGAAGCATCACTTTCCAGGGAGAACCTTTATTGCATTCAGCCACTTATATTAAATTTTAAAAATTCAGCTGCCACAGCCATCTCCAAACAGTAAATATCTGGATGCAAGTAGAATACATTAAATAACAAATAAGTGCAACTCATATAGTTTACCATACCAAAATGGGTTTATTTACAATCCAATTCCCCGATAAAGGAAAAATGTGCTTGTGTATGTGTATTTGCAGTGACAGTAGGGATTTGGGGGACACAACATAAAATATGTTTTTGTGCAAGGGAAATATCAATGCTTTCTTCTAAACTGAATGCAGCAGCTTTACTTTGACCTTTTCATGCGATCAGTGATGTTTTCTGCTAAGCTCAGCAGTTACGTAAAAATGTGAAGTCTTGGCACGAACCAAGAAAATTATCTTAGAGGTCAAGTATGCAGATTTTTTTCTGAGATATAAATATCTCTGGTGTTCCAGCATCTTTCCTAGTAGATTGTAGCATCATGTCATTATATTCTATGTTTACCTGTCAGTCTTTAATCAAAAATCTCAGTTAAAAAAAAACCTTGAAAGATGGAAATTTTACATCTATGGGAAAGATTAAATCTGTGACAAAATCCCCAGGTATTTCTGGTCAGAAAAATATCATGTCCTGCACCCATGATTTTGCTTTCACTCAAGTCCTCTCACACAAGTCTGACATGCATACACACTACTGAAAGATATTGTTTGGGGTGTGTGCCACAGTTGTGCATAGATTAATTTGTTTTAGCAAGTTGAAAATTGACTAGACCATGAAAAAAGAACAGCCAAAGCAATTTAATAAATGGGGCAAAAACTACTCTTGGTTCCTCCATTTAATTTGATAACAGATGTACATTATACACTGTCACTGCAGAAAAATAAGAGACTTTGTTTTGTAATGGATTATTAAATAGACTTGTGGTGACAGTAAGGCAATAAATTAAAAAGTAGATCTGCCATTTTTCAATTAGATCTATATGCTCTCCTCACCAACTTTATATATAAAGGGAAGAAAGTGAGACTATTTCACAGGGAGGGCTTTTACAACATTTAGTCCAGGGCAATCTGTTGGTTGCTTTGGTTGCAGCTAAGACCTAAGCACAGCTCATTGGCTGTATAAGGTGTATGTCTATAAAATACATGATTCCAGCAGGTCTTTTGATAATCCTTCACATGGAAACTATTAGTCAAATTCATCCTACATGTAAGTTCATGAAGCCATTGAGATTAACATTATGGATAATTTTCCCCCAGAGCATTAATGGCAAGGTGGCAATCTTTCAGAGATGGTCGTCACAGCTACGCTGAGGAGGGGAGGAAAACTCTTTGCCCTCACAGGCATGCTACTGTCCAAAGAATGGGAACTAATGAAGTGTAAAAGCCAATTTAGGTCCTTCTACCAGATACCGAGTTTCTCTTTTAAAAACATCGGTCAATCAGACTGACATTTCCACTTAACCTTGTGAAACAGAACAGATTTTCTCCTCATTGGCATTTAAGCAGGTACATCATGTGTGCACTCTTCCATAGCTGTTGCACAATTGTCATATAAACCACTGAAAGTCTGAAATCCTTGTTTGTTTCCAGACTATATCTATTTTTAAATGGTGAGATTTCTTTCATGCTGGAGGAAGCCCTCATAGTCCACTCTGGTACATCTATGGCTCCTGATGTAGGGTGAAAATAAACAGGCTTATTTCAGGCTAGAAGCCAGCTGTTGTCAGGCTCTGGATAAGCTCTGGATGCCTCTAAAAGTATCCAGATTGGAAAGAAGGGGATGTTACTAACATACTTCCTGACTGATTTAGAGGTTAGTTGAACATGCTAAAATCTACACTGTCGAAGTGGAAAAAGAAGCCGTCAGTTAGGCTAAAAATACTAACTTCTCAAAGGTTAATTTTTTTATTTTAAACTCCAGACTACATAGAAAAAAATCCCACCAAACCCAGCAATATACAAGAGAGAAATCTCTAAGTAATTTACACCATTAGGACAAATATTCCTCTCTGTGTGAAAAAGAAGGTTCTATTTTTTGGACATTTTAAATTTGTAAAGGAACATCACTCTTAGCTTCTGATCTTCTATACAGTATGAGACTGTGCTCTATCAACATGGACTAATGGGTGCTTACATTTCCCAACAGTAAGAACTAGCACCTATCAATTCTTCTCCCTCTCCTGCAAGCCTCTCTGTTACAAGCTGTATTGCAGCTAACTCCAGATACTAAGTTACAAGTCTCCCAATATTATGACACCTGGTTTGTTTCACAAAGTCAAATTCTTAAATGAGGCACTTTTTTTGGAAAGGTTAAGGTTTTTCCCTCTTGAGACTAAGGACTAAAGTTTAAAAAAATTACTCAAGAGAAACCCCATAGCTCAAAAAGGTTGAGTTCTAGTTGGGCTTTGACCCTTCTAATTTTCTCCCTGCATAACTTCACTACATCTTTGTAGTCCTCATGAGTGGTCTGCCCTTTCTTCCAAAGGCTGTAAACTCTCCTTTTGTTCCCGAGTTCCAGCCAAAGCTCCCTGTTCAGCCAGGCCAGTCCTCTTCCCTGCTGGCTCATCTTTTGAGTCATGGGGATGGCCAGCTCCTA
>VYZX01027893.1:0-19217 GCA_013401335.1 Brachypteracias leptosomus | reverse complement strand
GAACAAGGTGTAGTCATTGTTAAAGCTCTCCCAACCACTTATAGAGTATTTCATCTGCGTCTTCAACCTGGTTGGGTAGTCTGTAACAGACTCCTACCATTACATCTGCCCTGTTGGCCTTCCCCCTGATTTGTACCCATAAATGATCAACCCTCAGATCCATAAAGACTCAACCTCACCTTTAAGAAAGGCTACATCGGAACAAAGTGACTTATTACAATTCTGCATGCACAAGAGCTCAGTGGGCTTTAAGAAACAGCCCTTTCTGCCATAATTTGGGTTCAAAATCAATGTTTAAATCAGACAGAAAAATATATTGCTTTATATCCTGGACATAGCTGCAATGTGATCTATGGTGTGTTACCAGGGATTTCTAGCATACCAGCCAGGATTCAGACTGTTGTGTTGAGTTGGTCCATCTCCACAGCTCACAGAGGGCTCCCCACCACAGATCCACTGGCACAGCGGGAGCTTCCCAGATTCTTCTTCCTACATGTTGCCTCAAACCCAAACAGCACCAAATTCATAATCCTCACAGGCTGTGGAGACACAGAGACAATTCTCTCTGATGCAGTGCCCTCACTTCCTTCCAGTTTTCAAGGGGGTAAACTCTTATTTGCAAGGCCCTTCCCAAAAGGCCAACTGGCACAGCAAGTCAGCTGGACTGTGGCTTCCAGCATTTCCTAAAGTCTTCTACTTTTTCTAGACTGAATAGATTTAAGAAGCCTACTTTGCAGCTGTCGTAAGCATATGAATTATCTTTCTAGTGTTGGAAGGGAGTCTCCAAGTGCAAACGTTTTAGAACAAATCCTATATCTGTTTAGATTAAATTCAAGTGAAGAGAATAGCAATATATTTATAGGGTTCTCCTATTAACAGTTAAATCAGTGAAGTATTTCCCTGACTCTTAGTTTTGCATCTGGCTATCTTTTTTAATGCTTCTAGAATCCAATCTCATTTACAGTGATAAAAGGGAAAAGTAAGTGAAAAACAAAGATAACAGATTCTTTGCACCAGCATTTACATAATGGATTGCAAACCTTTGAAATTTGAGGGATTATAAAAGTCTAAATAATGCCAAGCCAAATGTTCTTCACAGATTAGCAAGAAATTTCTTTCATATTACTGCACTCACTTAGATCTCACAGAGTTTGTAAAACAGAGCAGGATATGTGTTTAGAAAACTGAAACATGTAAGTAATATAAAATGTTTACTAAGTTTCCAGTCACATGGATCAAGAATTTAAAACACACTAGAAAAGGGCTTGTCCTTGGTCTTGTTTGTTGTAAGATAATGAGAAACAGCTCTTCAGGTGAAGGACTGCACGTCCACATGAAGGAACACAATTGCCTCTGGCATCCCATGCAACTCGAAGCTTCAGAGCAAGGGAGAAATCACAGGGGGACCTAGACATGGGAAATACTGAATGTATTCATTGTATTGCACTAATAATATAGTCTATGAAAGGCCTCATAGAACATACACGCAAGAGACAAAAGAAGAGCCTGCTATCAGTTGTTGGTGTCTCATTTTAATCAGTAGATGCTGTGGTCTCCCCTTGGTGTTATGTGCGCTCGGCTGATTGATTTGTTCATCAGTGCCTGCACCTAGTTTCTTTTGTCTTCTGCTTTCCCAGTGCAAGGTTCAGTCCCCATTCATACAGAAGCTTTTTACCTAGAGCTGGTGTTTGAAGTAGAGTTAAAACAACTAATACTTCACACATTGCAATAGGAAAATGGCCAGGTTTGCTACAAAAAGGAGAGAAAGAATGTATTTAGATCATCATTGCATCCATAGAAGTCTCCTCTGGGAAAAAATCAATCTAGATCTATGTATATCCTATATATCTCACAGCATGCAGCAAAGGAAAGGCTCTGCTTCTTTCTGCCTACCTCTCCATAAAATTCCTTCTGGAGAAGAAACCACATGATGCATGAACAAATTAAAAATAAATTAAGAAATATGTGTGCATGTGTATATATAAATATATATATGTGCTTAGTCTTACGCTCTTAGGCAGTGATAGTGTAAAATTAAGCTTGCCTGTTGTAGATACAACAGGAACAACACAGTAGATCCTGCATGTGTCCAACTCGTGATGCTGCAATGCTCGGCAAGTAAGTGGAGAATTTTTATTTCAACCAGTCTTCTGTGGTGTGCAGCTCCTGTTGTCACCTCGTCCATATCAGAGCAGAGGGATCCAAGAGGGTCTTAGCTTCTGTTTTATCCCTGAGAAGTTTGGCAGGAGTTTAGTTTCACAAGCTTAAAATCTGTAGAAAGGACACAGTCTGACAGCATACACAAGAGCAGGGTGCTTAGCAGCCAGAGCATTAAGCTTCATCAGTATCAGTCATACAGGGAACAGATGAAGAAGTATTTTTTAATCTACCATGTCAGGGTTGCTAATGACAGCTATAGGCAAGATGCTCTAAACATTCCATTTTAAAATTAATTTTTAGACCCTCAGATTCACTGCACTTGATGAAGGCTCAGAAGTGAATGTTAGTGCTGCCAGTAGAGGTGTAGGAAAGGACTGGCCAACCTGAAGACATTTGATTCATCTATGGAAAAGATTCACTTGAAGGTCATTTGCAGAAACGCCATGATTCTGAGACACCAGCAGCTGAGAGTGAGAGGGGAACCAGGAATGCATACAAAACCCATCTGCACACTCCTGGAGGAGCTGTGAAACATTCAGCCAGGGCTGCAGAGTGAGCCTCAGCCTGTGCCCCTTGTTAGCAAGCCCTGTCTCCATACATTTCTAGTATGCTGGGATGCCCAGTATCACAGGGACACTTCCTCTACACGGGATGGACTGGATGCTGTCAGGCCTCTGACAGCTTTGGGGCAGGAGGAAGACATATACTCAGACCTGAAAATAATTGCAAATGTAAAACGTGCTTTGCTGCAAAGCTGAAGTGGCACATGAGGAACTGTTGTTTAAGGCACTATCACACAGTTCACTGCATTTGTGTCAGCCTATTCATATCAGAGCTTTGCCTGGCTCCTCCCATTGTCTTTGAATCTGGGCTCTGCTAGAAGCATTGAAAAGACCATCTTTTGGCAGACATCACAATCATTCCTACATCTCCTCCTCCTTTGTGCTCTTTGAAGGGGCCACTGCCTGCTTCCTTTCAGCCTGTGCTAAACCACTTCTTGCCACTCTGCTCCCTGCTGTCCCTGTCTTGGTGTGGGATGTGGCAGACTGAGATGGTGTGAGCAGAATAGCTCAAGGATCGATTCGCTGTAGACCTCATGTTACAAATGTTTCCTCACGCATGCTTCAAACTGTGGCCAAAATAACCTCTTTAAAATCAAGCACATGATGTGACAATAGTATTTCACTGCTTACATGACAATCCAAATGCTGTTGACAGCCTTGGAGAATTCTGGAAAACCGCAGACTGGCAAGTAAGGTCATCTTCTTGGAGAAATCAATGTAAGGTGCTGCAAGGAGAATAAATGAACATGCCACTGACACCTTAGATGTTGTTTCTCAGTAATAGGCTTTAGAAATGGAAATGCCAAAAACCACCTGTGTCACAACAGCTGAAAGGAAATATACAGCAGAACATGGAGAAGTATCAATGCTGATTGCAGTAGGGAATAATACCTCCGGTAATTTAATATAGCCTCATGCACATAGTTTTATTAAAAGTGAATACAAGCTCACTTGAATCTTAATCATAACACTTTGGCCTAGTAAGCCCACCTAATCGGTTGTGTTTGTATATTTTTAAGTGAGATGGGTACAACACATCAATCTTTACAGTTCATTTTTAAGAAAGCCATACAAGTGAAAAACCTAATCACAGTCCAGGCTGGCTAAAGTAAACCTACACAATGAGTTACCAGCACCATCAAACAGAGCATGGGACAGATGTGTTCTGTTTATTTGCTGTGCCCTTAGCAGAAAACCATCGATTTTATTAGCAGTGCTTTATAAGATTAAGATAAAGACCACTGAGGCTGATAAGACTTGGATGAAAGACAGGTAAATGCCAAGCCCACACAACAGATGTGCCATGGCTTTAAAATTATTTTCTCTGCAACTAGTTCTAATATTTTTGAAGTACAGATTTTTGCAAAGAACTGGTGGTTTGTGCTGCAGAGCAGGACCCTGAGTTAACTGTAAATTGACAGAAAATGTCTAAACATTTTTTCTTCTTTCCATATTTTACTGCTTTGCCACTTTTTATTGAAAGTGAATAGGACCACAATCTCCTAGAAATGTCTTGTTTGGTCACGCAGAAAATGGCTTTTCCTTTTTTTGTTTCTATGCTGTTATCTCCTAATTGTGATACAGCAAGTAAATGGTGTAAGATATATGGGGCAGGTGTCCACACAACATCTAGGCAAGATGTGAGGAGGATAAAATCTTTGAAAAGTATCTTTTTGCTTGGTTAGGAGAAGAAAGGTGTCAACAGTCTAGCATAGCAACTGACAAGAATGGGGGTTCTTCATCCCTGCAGCTTTGGTATCTATCCAGCAGTGCTGCACTGCCAAGGAGCCAGAACAGGGAGATGTGACATATTTTGAGAGCACTCAACCCATTACTACCTCTTAAAAACTTACTGCTGTTCAGCTGAGCTGTGATCAGCCTGGAAAAAGGCAGAGTGGTGAAAGAAGCATGACTATGGCTTGTGTGATATGGATAGCCCATGCTACTCCATGCTTAGGGATGGCTTCCAAGGTCCCTTTAAACTCTGTGGCAATTTTGCCTTTGTCAAACGTGTGGCTACTGGGTTCCCACTTCTGGGAAGGGAAAAAACATTGGCTTAAATTTCTATGAAAGTGAGTTATGCAATTTCATTTTTTTTCAAACAATCAAGGTGGCTTAAAAGTAGGAACCATTGCAATAGCTTTGCTGATGGAAGGTAACCATTAAAATATACTGTTTACAGGTGATCATATGCCAAAGTACCTGTTGCATTTGACGGTCAGTACTTCACTCCATGATCAGTCAACGACTTTTCCACTACACTTACAGTTATTTACAGTACTTTCTGCAAAAGTCTCCATTATCAAGCCGTGGAGACTTTGCTGTTTGCTCAGATTCTGCTTGCCTGTTTATAAAATACGAAGCTGTAGTGCAAGGCCAGTACAGTTGTGTTCTATGGGCAGTGGTGGTGCTTCCCAGCAGCTTTCTGATTACTGATTGAAGAGTTGTGATTGACCTGAAACATCAATGACTGCTTGGGGTGTCTAGCTCTCAGGGACCTGATCCCAGGCAGCCAGACTTTGAGGAGGTGGCATGGTCTCAGTTTTCAAGCATATATTGCCTGCTTAAACATAGCACCTCAGCAGAAGAAACCATGAGGGTGGCTCATATTGATATGGGAACTGGCAGAACTGGGAAGAGTTTTTCCAAAGCATTCAAAGCCTTTTGTAAGTTGCTTATTTCTTTGTGCTTTTTATACCTTTGTTGTTTTGATTTGTTTTTCTGTTAAAAAGCAGAAGTTATCAAACTGAGTAGGAAGGAGGAGGTAGGGAATGGGGACACCGGAGCACATTGTGGGGGAATTAGGAATACATAACTTGTTGTTTCTGCTTTCAGCTATTGTCCTTACCTTGCTTGAATGTTTTCTTTTTTCATTATATATAAGCCAGCTGGTACAATATTTTGATGCATTAGTTTACAAATACATTTTAACTATGTGAAAAATGTCATCTATTCCATGTATAACGTGCAAGTCCCACCGATGCTTACAAAGGAAATTATAAAAAGAGGCACCTTTCCCATATATATTTGATAGGCTTTTAGAAAGTGTCCTTCAAATATAAAGCTTCTGTCCTTAAAATCTTACTCTTCAAGCAGCGATAAAAACTCTGAAATAAATAAAGCTGTGAATTTGGGGGATTTTTTTTTCAGATGTAGTCCTTTAAAAGTGTTTGGATAATGGATGAGCAGTTTTAGGAAGACTGCTCATAGGCAGACCTTGAATTATGAAGGAATTGGTTCTAATGATTTTGAAAAGAAACTTGAAAAGAACTAGGTGATTGTATGGAAATAAGCTTCATCTAGCTGTAATGCATACAATATTCAAGAAGTGCATGTAGGAATTTTTACTAGACTGCCTTCATTTCTGGCTTTTCTGCTGTGAAGGGGTCCAGCTGTGTGAGCTAGTGGGGAAAGGGTATGTTAATCTTCCCAGCTTTCATAATCAGGTGGTCTATGGCTGCAACAGCATCAGCTAAACTATCTGTGAAAGAGGAGATATCAAAGGAAGTACATGTCATTTCAAGGGATCATTAATTACACTTAAACTAGGGTTTGAGTGATCAACAATGTCTATGTAAACTTCTGTTTAGATGACTAAATGTCTTTGAGGGTATAAACCACTCAAATTATGTATTTTCAAGATCAAAGCACGAAGGTGTTAAGCTGAAAAAGGTAATGCCTTGACAAGGAACTGAACAATATGCTGAGGATTGTTAACAGCCTTTTCTTTTCATAGAAAGCTCTTACTACTCAATTTAAAATAAGTAGTGATGGGAAAACATATCTCCATGCCAGCTTGCATTTCTTTCTTTGTCTGAACATTGCCTATTTCTTCAAATAAATCTCTAATGTTTAAAACTTCATAATCATCAACCTGGTGTATTAGCCCTAGTTTAAAAGCACATCTGGAAACAAACTGAGGTTGAGTTTTATCCTAGAAAGGGAATAGACCATATCGTAAGTCTCAGCCCTAGACTGATGGTTTTCCAAGATGTGTCTCAAGACTGCTGTTACCGTTAGATTTCCCTTCCATCTAAACTGGTGAAGCACCTGGGGTCTGCATCAGGCCCTGCAGATCCTTCAATGCACCAACTCCTTAGCATGCTGTTAGCTTAGAAGCTGCTAAGCACACCACAATGGGCTGGCTGCAGGCTGCCCACAGGCACTCACACCACCAGCAAGTGGGCTGCCTGTTCATCCCTGCTGGAAGGAGTGAGTGGCAGAAGAGGCTTCCAAAGCCTCTTTCTAAGAGCAATGCAGTCACTCTACTGGCTTGAGAAAGGAGCAAATGTGTGCTTGTGTGGGGATGCTTCTCTGACTCAAGGTCTATCTAAACAAAACTCTCCAATACCAGGACATATATGCTGTGATGAACAGCCCGAGGCCCAAAGAAAGACTGCAGAGGAAAATGAAGAAATTTAGTGGCTCCTCAGAGAAAGAGGTATACGTTTACCTTCTCTTGCCTCTGTACTGGCCAAAATCTATGAGTCTTCAGTCTCCAGCCCCTCGAGCCCTTCCTACCTAGATGTTTTCCTGGCAAAGTGTAAATTTCAACCTTGATTTGAATCTGTTTCATTTTTATCTAAAAACTTTGCTTCCCACAAATATCACATACTATTTCAGAAACAACAGCAAAGAAATACAAAATTTCTTTTAATATATGACATTTTTTTCTTATTTTCTAACAAGCATGACCCATCTTATAAAATCTCAGAGTCTGATGCATGGATAAGAGCAAACTACTAAACAAATTGCCTTGTTGTTTTAAAGACATTGAGTTAATTATAGAAATACTCTTGTTAGTGGTGGTTCATTAAAAGATCCTTGACGCAACTGAAATGTTAATTTTAGTAGAAATCATCTAAGGGACCCAAATTATTAATTGATGCATGTTTAATAGTTTTTTAATTAGATGTTGTATTAGCAGAAATAATATCAAACCTGTGGTGACTTCCAATGGATTTTTAAGAGTTTGACTACATAGAGTTAGATTCCCTGATTGCATCACTACTGCCATCTTATCACCATTCCGAGGATACCCTCATTTTTGGTCAATTTGCATTAACTACTTTTTAAAGTGCATTTGTTTTGCAGCCATGACTAGCAGGGCAAGGTGCTCTGTAAGAAATACTGGGGAGCAAATCAGGAACAGAGATGAGAAAATCAGTAGGTATAGAGGCAAGGCATTGTTGATCAAATTTTACAAAAGGTGTATGTGGTTTATGGACACAGAAAGAGAAGCTGAGAAAACCAGGTCTGCTCAGTCTTAAGAAGAAAAGGCTCAGGGGAGATCTCACAGCTGTCTACAACTCACTGACAGGAGGGTGTAAAGAAGATGGTCAAACTCTTCTTAGATGTGAACATTAATGGGATGAGAGATAATGGATACAAGCTGGAATGAAGGGAAAACCCAGAATAGGAACCTAGAGACATTATGGGATTTCCATCCTTAGAGATACTCAAATGCAACTGGACATGTCCCTGAGGAACCTGCCTGAGCAGGACCCACTTTGAGTGAGAGACTGGACCAAATGGCCTACAGAGGTTGCACCCAACCTATTTTACTCTGTGATCATATGATTTACACTACAGAACTGGTAATGACTCTGCAGGGAGAAAAGCCCAACAGAGTTCTCCAATACTTCCAAGCTATTACAGTAACCAAAGAGATGGATGGGAAATTTAACTCCTAAAGAGCACACTTACTTTCAGTGACAAACAAGAGAGATCCCAGCCATAGAGGTCTAGTACATGCCTTCTTCAGGTTCCCACATTACACAATATTCTAATTACATACTCAAGGGTACGTGTTTGTTCACCTATTATGGTCCCTGTCCATCTGTGTTGGTGTTTAAACATCTGATTCTTAGATGTGAAAACAATGGGCTGACAACCACATCAGCCCCCTGAAAAATCCTGTTAAAAACAGAAAAATACAGCAATCTTTTCTTTGCTCATGAATTCAGGGGCAATTATATTGTTTCAGCTCCTGTGGCCTTGGAAAAAGTTGGCAAGGTCTAAGAGAGAACTCTTGTAATGCAGTATTGAATGTGACGTGTGCAGCAATGAGGTTCGATTGTATTGCAAACATATTCTTCGTAGCTTATGTCTCCTCTGCTGCTGAATTGGAAAAAATCAATCCATGTAAGCGAGAAATTCTGTATGAGTCCTCAAGAATCTTCTCATTTTCAGCTGGTTTTTCAGAAATTCACATAAAAACAGAGGTTTATTGAAAGCAAAAAAAAGAAAGGCAAATAGTTAATTCATTAGTGTTATATCGCTCAATTGAAATTGTACCACATCATTAATTTTTCTGTATGTTACCACCATCTTCTCTTTCAGGACAGGGCATGAGTAGACATTGCATATGACTGTGTTAAGGGCAGGTAGGGGCAAAGAATAGGTCTAACATTTATCTTTAATGAATGATTTTAATAGTTTCAGAGGCACTAGAGAGAATATGGCAGCTAACTCTTTTATAACACTCAACAGGACACAAGACTGAAAGATGGGAAACTGCCCCAGAGGAAAGACTTGTATCCCAGTGGATTATTTTTCCCTCATTTGAAAAACCATGGTCTAATTAAGTAACAGATGCAGATGGTTTCACGCAGACTGTGCCCAGTATTTGCAATTAGCAAAGGAGAAATTATGTTCATTTCCAAATTGACATGAGCATTGGGACAGGCGGTCAGTTTGTTTTTCTTTTTTTCTGTGGTGCTGTGCATTTTGGGGATTTCTGCTCTTTACTATCTGATGGGAAGGCTTTCTCATACAAGCTAAGCAAGCCACCTTGAGAAATGGCAGCTGGGGGAGGATGCAGGCGCTGGATGGTGAATTTGAATGGGACCACTCATGTGGTTCTGGCAGTTTTCTGTGCTTTGGCACAAGCTGTTGGTGGGTTTAGGTGGGTAAAGCCTTCTGGGAAGCACAAAGGCCAATGCTTGTGCCATATATATGGGATCTGCCCTCTTCACAGAGATCAAGGTGGGGTGGTGTAACTAGCTCTCTCTTCCTGAGCTGCAAAGCTAGCCAGCCCTCGGCCAACAGGACAGGCTTCATGCATGGCAAGACCTAGATTTTAAATACAGTGCTTGGCCCGAAAATTGCAGGGCATATGCATACAGGGACATGTGTATTGCTGCAGTCTGTTCCCTGGGCTGTGCTGGAAGGGATGTTCTGGACTGTCAAACTGAGCATCTACCCGCTGAGTGGAGTAACCAAAGCAAATGAATACCATGTTCTGTTACCCCAGCTGAGCCAACAGCAGGAGTCTCTGTGCCCAGCAATGTCCATATCCCAGACCACTACAGATAAGTAAGGTAGAGGTACTTGTTCCCCTGGTCCCCAGATCCCCTGCTTACCTGTGAACAGAAGCTCAGCTCCTGTACTCTCTTCCTCACCTTCAGAGAGTGCCTTATCTTCTGCTTTTGCAGCTGTACCTGAACACACTCTCTGTAATGGCATGATAACAAAACCAACATGGGGATTAGCTGGTTAAATCCTACTAAGCCCCGGGTAATAGTGAACGTGGGAATCAGACAACATATACTTTTACTTTCGTTTATCACTCCCAATGCCCCTTATGTGGCAGTCCAAGTATTACATTTTTCCTTTATCTGCAAGAATATTTTTGAAACAGCCAACCTTGAGCACTGGACTGAAACTAGCAGCTGAGGAAATTATCTGCCAATAAAGAAGAAAGCTATTTCTACACCACTAGTTAGTAAAAGAATTGTTTCAGTCAGTCAGGGAAGTTTTCATATGCTGCCATTGGAAGGTAAAGCTTCAGACTCATCTGGTATTTTTCCACTAAGACTTCTGAACTCAGAGAATTCCATTTGCTGATCATTTTACCAGAAAATTATCACTTCTGAAGGAAAGTTATTTACTCTGACTGTTGTATTAGCAGCTGTAGCACAGACCAGGTGTGCACAAGCGCTATGAAAGAGTGCCATCTCCTGGGCCTCAGGCTGCTCCGGAAGATCTGCTTTTGCACATCCTGGCACGCACACACCAGAGGCAGCTGTGCAAAAGCCATTGTGCAATTAGTGGATAATGTTGATTCTAGGAGTGGAAGGAAGGCTATTTGTTAATGTCACCATTTAGTAGCCTGTTAGCTGGGCACATAAGCTCTGAGACTGTCTAATTTAGAAAAAGAGAACCACTGTGTTAATACTGCATAAGCCTGAAGAAGTGCAGCAATTATAATGCTGATACAGCTGCCGTACAGGGATTAGCTTTCACATAACTCAACAGCCCAAAAGCATTATGAAATGCCTGCAGCACCAACACCGTCTGAGCTGCAGGGAAGCCAAGTGCCTGAGGCTTTCTTTGGGGCTTTTGATTTTGGGGGTCTTTGGAAGACTGCTCTCTTCTAGCAAGTTGGTGATCTCCTCCCTCTTCACATGGCTTAAATGCCCTTTTTCTGTGAGTTGAAAGACATAGAGATCCTCTTACTCTCCTGTTAAGACTCCCCAGGTGATCAAGTCAAGTTGGGGAGGAGGAGAGTCCTGAGGAAAGCTGTATTTTTGTAATTTTCATGCATGGTAGGTTGACCCTGGATGGATGCCACAGTCCCACAAAGCTGCTCTATGACTTCCCTTGCTCATCTGGGTAACAGAGAGAAAAAATATAATTAAAAGCTCATGGGTCAAGATAAGGACTGGGAAAGACCATTCACCAACTACTGTCATGGGCAAAACAGACTCAACTTGGGGAAAAAATTAATGAATATATTACAAATCAAATCAGAGTAAGATAAGGAGAAATAAAACCAATTCTCAAAAACACTTCCCCCCCCTGCCCTCCCCCATCCCTCCGTTCTTGCTGGGCTTAACTTGGCTCCCAATTTTCTTTACCTCTTCCCCTCAGTGGTGCAGGGGGACAGGGAATGATAATTGTGGTCATTTCACCACACATTGTTTCTGCTGTTCCTTCCTTCTCAGTGGGAGAACTCTTCACACTCTTTCCCTGCTCCAACGTGGACTCCTCTCTCCACATGTCCACAGGTCCTGCCAGGAGCCTGCTCCAGTATGGGCTTTGCATGTGCCTTTGGGCACCCACCTACTTCAGTGTCCTCCACAGGCTGCATGTGAATACCTGCTCCACCATTAACCTCCATGGGCTGCAGGGGGACAGCCTGCTTCGCCATGATCTCCACCACAGACTGCAGGGGAATCTCTGCTCAGGTGCCTGGAGCACCTCCTCCCCCTCCTTCTTCACTGACCTTGGTGTCTGCAGCAATGTTTCACATATTTTCACTCCTCTCTCCAGCTGCAGCTGCTGTTGCACAGCAACTTTTCCCTTTCTTGAATACATTAGCCCACTGTTGCTGATGGTCTCAGCCTTGGCCGGTGGCTGGTCTGTCTTGGATCTGGCTGGCATTGGATGTACGGGACACGGGGGAACCTTCTGGCAGCTTTTCACAGAATCCACCCCTGTAGCCTCCCTGCCGCCAAAACTTTGCCATGAAAACCCAATATAGCAAGGAACAGCTGAAATCTCCTGCCTTGTGCCCTAGTTCATACTGCTGTACTCGTGCAAAACAGCTGACATTTTAAACCCAGCCTTAAGAAAAAAAAACCTGTGCCCAGATTTCCATTATGAGATGACCCCAGCCTGGCCAACTCTCCAGCAGACCCTGCGACTTAACGAGAGGATAGCTCTGTCATGGCAACAGAGCAAATAAAACATATCACATATGCCACTTCCCATTAGTCTAGCAGGAAGACCGACATCTTTTCCAAATAAGGAAAGCAAAGAATGGGCAACAACCCTGCCTAAGATTTACAGTCCTGAAGCCAGCACCATGCTTGGGGTTGGAACCACTCCATAAGAGCTTTATACCCTTCCTAAAGGGTATAAAAGGTCTGTCCAAACTGTTATATGCTCTCACCAGTCAAGAGTGAGAGGCACTTGTGAGGACCTGACAGTCAGAGTCCTGCCCTCTGAGTACAGTCCACTTGTGCATATAATTGTGAGGTGCTTGTGAGGAGGGAGGTGTGGGAGCATGAGTGAATGAACTCTGTGAGAGAAGGAGTGCAGATGCATAAAGTCAACCTGATTAGGGATCATGTAAATAAATACAATCTTCCCTTCTATACCATCTCAAACTGAGGTTTTCCACACAATTCTCCCTAAAGATTATATCTTCTTTCATACTGGTGTTATTGGTTACCAAGTATTTTTGTGATTTTCATGCATGGTAGGTTGACCCTGGATGGATGCCACAGTCCCACAAAGCTGCTCTATGACTTCAGATGGTGAACAGTAAGTCCTCAAGTGAAGGCACTAATCGGAGCATCTGAAGAAATATTCTGCATTTATTCACTTTTTGAATGCTGATGGCTTGGGAAGGAGTGCCTGTATGGGCTTAGTTGGGGACAGGAGCTTTCCACTGTATCACTTATGGGTGCTGCACAATAGGAGAACAGTAGGTGTTTTGTCTCCAGGGGTTGTCATGGTGGAGGATCGTGTGATAAAACAGAAAAGACCATAGGACCACTCAAGGGATGATGTTAGAGCACACATCAAGAAATATAGAGGAGAATAGAGGAAAGGAAGTTGTACATATATGATAGAGGACATAAAGGACAAGGAGCTAATGAGGTGAAGAAGGTGGGGAATCTGAGGATACAAGCAAATATATCACATGAAGATGATTAAAAAATATGATGACTATTAGAGGAAAGAGAAGAATAACCTAGCATAATCTGGAATAGAAATTCTGAGCAACTGAGAAAGAGAAAGAGTAAGGAGACCATGCGAAAACATAAGTAGCATATGACTCATTGAAAAGTGCAGTTCATGGCCCTTTTATGAAGTCTATCCATTTCACAGGAGACTAGGAAAAGGGAAACAAAAAATAACATCTCATTCTGTGTAGGTCATAGGCTCCTTGGGGGATGTTGGTGGTTTTATGTATTTATTACTGTTGAATTATGAGGCTGAGTTGATAATTTTTGAACTGAGAAAAGTAGAAACAAAATTAAAAGTCTGTTTTACTCTTTAAAATATACGACAATTCTGTGATATCTGAGGGGACTGGGTTTACAAATCTATGTTTTTCCTTCAGCGAGTGCAGTGAACCACAGCAAGATTTATTTTCCATCTAAATAATGTAAATGGCCAAGACACAGAGGAGGTCCCTCAGCCCTCACTTGGCTAGCTTCAAGCTACAGGTAGATACATGGCAACGCAGAGGACCAGGAGACTTCCTTTCAACACAGCATCAGCCCCATTCTCTGCACCTCATAGTACCAAGAGAGACAGAAAGAAAATCAAGTTCAGGTAACAAAGAGCACCTCTTGCTCCCAGAGATGTTACCAGAAGCTCAGAAGGGGTCACCATGGCACATGGCATCAGCATCCTTACACTCTGAGGGCGTCATGCTGGAGGCTTTCCAGAACTTCATAGTGTGAATTTGCATCACATACAAAAAATCCTGTAAGACTGGGAGAGAGCTGTGTCCTGCCTTCCTGTCAGCTCTCCTGTGGGGTTTTTGAAATGTCTGGACTTCTGTATGGTCAGTTCTGGGTCACCCAGGCTGCATCCTATTGAGCTGGCACCCAGGGGAATATTTGATGGGTTGTAGGATGTAAGTCCCCACAGACCAGCAGATGGTCTGGGAGCACTGAGGTTCCCAGTGGTCATCAGCCTTCCAGTTTCTTTGTTATGTAGCTGAGCACCTGGGAACTTTGGCTTTGCTTTTATAGGTTCAAGTCTGTTTCAAAAATAAACATGTTTCCAGATTTAACTTCTATATCTTTTTAATGAAACAGTTCTAAAAAAATAACCAAAACCAACATAAAATGTTTTCCAGTTCAGAACAAAGAGTCAACAAAAGGTCTGCCTTTTAAGTAGCTCCAGCTAGAGATGTCAAGCAGGCTAACCATGTTCACATGCTTGTGGTGTCTGACTGAAAGCCTTTGTTATTGCAATATTCCAAACCTGTTCAAGTGGGAACAAAGGGTTAGTTCTTATTAATTTTTCATCAGGTAAGTGCACTATAGGGCAGTCTTGTACTCTGTCCCCGCAGGGTTGTTCTATACCTTCCTTCCTATGATTCATTCACACTCCATACGAAGATCAATATGATGGGGGTATCAGCTACTTTTTCTAAAGCAGAGTTGCTTCCTTTGAACACAAAACTAATTTTTTTCATAGTGGGCTTGAGGAACACTTGGGAAAGCTGATCCAAATTAGCAGTGAGTGTAAAATTGAATTGGAATTTAAGCTGGCTGAGTGTAATCAGCCATTCTCATACTGGGGTGATGCCCTCATTCCCCACCATGGAAATGAAGCAATTACTGCAAAGAAGCAAACCTTCAGAGCTTGAGGACTACAGAGCTAAACTTCATTAAACGCTACTTGAGACTCTCAGAACTAAGGGGGTATATCGATCTCTGCCCAAAGTGATGCTACATAGTGCCTCAGTTAGGCTCATGAACCAGAAGCAATATTGCTGCACTCCTACAGCAGTTCACCTATGCTGATGGTACTGTTCCTCAGTGAAGCTAATTGTGTGAGACAGAGCTCCATACTGATATGACTACACATCTTCCAGCATCCTGATGTACCACTGTATTGCCTACAGTACTGACAGACCTAAAGTAGAATTAATTTAGTTTAGTATAATACATTTTGAAAGTGACTTAACTAAGTCCACTGGGATGACTTCGATCCTGAAAGAAGAATGTTTGCATAGGGATTTACTGAAATTGAACTACATTTGCATGAACTTTTGAAAGAAAAACTTTCTTAGGTGATCTCTGCTTAACAAAAAAACCCCAAACAAAACCAGCTCTCCTTTTCTTTGGAGTGGGGAAGATGGGAAAATACATTGGAGTGGATTTAAAATGTACAGTCTTTACCTACTTGTTTGCCTCTAGCTCCCCACTACCTCCAAAGCCAGAAAAGAACTGAGAATCTGTAGAAGATGAAGATGAAAAAAAAACCAAAACAAAAACCCAACAAAAAAAGTCTGGTACAATGAAGGGGCAAAATTCAGATTTTGCAGTTTACACCTTTCACAAAAATGTACCTTCTGCTATTCAGCTTTCAGTTTCTCTATATTGCTTTCTTTTACCTTTGGGACAAAAGACTTAGTAAGTGTTCAGGAAGGAGGAAAGGAGAAGGCAGGTACTTATGAGCATGTCCAAGAGAGTAGGTTCTGACCCCTTCAGAGTGCTGAAGGTGTTCCTTCCAGTCTTCCTTCCCCATTAAGTAACCATGCTAGGCACAGAGCTTCAGAGATTTAAACCAAACTCAGAGGTCTATGAAGTAGGGAAGAAGTAAGGAGAAAGCACTCAGGGCTCAGGTTGCCACCTGGAAGGATGGAGAGATTTTACACAACCTCACTCAAGTTTCATAGCTACTGAAGAAATGGAAGAAACCACAAGTAAGAGATAGTTAAGTATGTTGCACTGAGGCAAGGTTCTCAAACCTGCACAAAAGCAGCTTCACATGCTTTTTTTTTTCCCCAAAAACCAGTTTGCCCTTCAGTTTTGGCAAATAAATCTTGGCTTTTTCTTTACCATTAAAACTTCCTGTGTTGTTGAGAGGAAGGTGAGAGAGGAGGCAGGAAAAATCACTGTGAAACTAATGAAGGTGCAATGCATTGTCTCCCTATGGGCAGTGGATAAAAAGAAAGATGCTCTCCCAGTAGGAGCTGGAGGCCATTTGCTGTCAGACTACAGAAGACTGGGGTGGAGAGTTGGTGCTGCTGGGTACTGATCTGTGGAAAAAAGTTCCCTCCCAGCCACCACACTTATCCTGCAAAGAGCAGATAACAGAAGAAATGCAGTGCTCCAATAAACCCTGAAATGATACCACTTATAATCCTTTTTACCCCTTTAATGTAGTCAATGGAACAGTTTGGAATTGTGGTGATAAAAATCTTCAGACTTGAGTCTGAAGATTGAGTTCTCCAGGAAAGTTTACAACGCAATCTACAACTAACTTCAGCTACAAAATCCAAACAGCTGTTTCCTTTTGCATCACTTCTTTATTCTTTTTTCACTGCCAGTGTGTCTGTCTTTCAGATACCATTGTGGATGCATAGAGATCATCTAGGTGCATTTTAGGGATATGGTTTAGCAGCAAACTTGATAGAATTAAGTTAATGGTTGGACCTGATGATCTTAAAGGTCTTTTCCAACCTAAACAATTCTATGATTCTATATATACATCTTCAGGCTAAATGATGCACAAGGTCTGAGAAGGACCTGGACAGAGATCCAAATAGTGCAACAATAACCAGTGATTTATGGGTGAGTGATGTAAAATCCTATTGATTCAGAATTTGGTGACATAATTGGTGAGAACATTGAATGAAGGAGGAGAGTTAAATGGCTTAGCATACTGAAAGGTGAAGCTAGGAGATGGAAATATACATGATTGAATCTTCTCCAGTAAGGTGTTTGAGAAATCTTACTGCTGTTTGATACAGATCAACAAAAGGAAGCTGGATTGCTTTTGTTATAAGTGTATGCCTCCAAAAAAGGTTATGTTTAAACCTAAAGGTTTGTGATATGCAGACTTGGTGAAACATTTTGCCGGAATGGCTTCTTGTCAGAAAACATTCTAATTTTGCAATTAAGGTAACCTTTTCATTAAAAAAAATAGAAAATGAAAGTAACTTTCCATCAAGAAGCTTTTTGAGATCCAGTTTATAGAAGAGTCCCACTTCCACAATCACAGAGAGAAGGCCTACATGCTGATACATGCAAATGCTGTGTGCAAGAGCCCTTACCTCTAGTTCTTTTTGGTGGAAAATTATCTTTTTCTTTTGTCTGAACTGAACATTGTCTAAAAGGTAAAAAATCCCCGAGGCCTTGAAATGAAATTCAATCACAAACAATAGTTTTAATTTATAACAGCTGCAGTTCCTTAATATGGTTTAAAAGATAATTAAAATTCGTGCTCCTATCTTGGATCATATTTATTGAAGAAGTAGAATCCTGTTGTA
The DNA here is from genome assembly GCA_013401335.1 of Brachypteracias leptosomus. Lineage (NCBI taxonomy): Eukaryota > Metazoa > Chordata > Aves > Coraciiformes > Brachypteraciidae > Brachypteracias > Brachypteracias leptosomus. The sequence goes on along the minus strand of VYZX01027893.1, from coordinate 1,523 downwards.
TGCAGATGAAAAGGTTTCTATCCCTTTTCTCAAAGCTCAGGGTTTTCTCCTCTCTTTTCACTGCAACAAGGCTAGCCATTGTCTACTTCCAGGCTAACACACATTCCTCTCCCTTTTCCTCCTAAAATCTGATCATCGTTTGTATAACTGTAACTGTATCGAATAACACTATCAAGAGCAATATGCAGGGCATGGCAATCCCTCCTTTACAAACATCCCCCATTCACCCATCACTAAATCCCATCTCCTAAATTGTTCAACCAAGGGTCATAATATAAATGAGCTCCTTCACCATGAAAAGCTCTGCCTGCATGGATTGTGTTGTGTTATGCACCATAATCGTATGTGAACTAACACATTCATAATCCACTGAAAGTATTTTGGCTTTGCTTTGACAGTGTGCTCTGGCCGTAACGATGTGTTGTCAGCCTTGGCAGCACCACTGACTGGACAAACCAACAGGTCAGGAGTCTGGGAGCACTCCTTGTGCTTCTTGCACCAGAAGGACACTGATGGTGATGCAGCATGGATGTGGAAGCTGGAATAACTTGTCATGTAATGAACATGTCCTTTAGCAGCAAAATGTCTCCTGTTCAAGTGTATGAATTAGTTACTGATTTCTGAATCTGGTTCTAGAAAAATTGCTGAGCCCTCAGGTACAGGCAAAGTTTCTATTTGCCAGCACCTGTTGGCCGATGAAGTATACACAACAAAGGGTGCCCAACAAAAATGACCTTCAGAGGTGGGAGTGTCACGGGGACATGAAAAGACTTTAATTGACTCCCCAGATTCTCCCTCCACTTGAAAGTACATCATACATATACATGAGATGTCTCTTCATTGTTTTCATGTTGTGCTGCTAGCTCTCTTCTTCCTCAGGCCAACACCAAACTTAGCAACACCCCTTCATCTTTTATTCTTCATCTGTTTGCTCTTCTCCATATCAAATCAGCCAAGGAGAACATACCACTGAGAGAGAGTTCAGCAAGCTGACACCAACAGGAAGCTCCTCCAATTGGTCCCAACAGGAACTCACTTCAACCTGATTGGTTCCTGGATGATATAGTTCTGGCCTCACCCACCACCCCAACCACAATCACCTGGGGGAAGTCAGGACCTCACACAGGTGGGCCATGTTCTGCCTCTGGATTGTGAAACCTTGAGGAGCAAAATATTCTGCTGGGTTGTGACTCATCCATAGGTCAAATCCAGCTCAGGGCCCACAGCCTAGACCACAACACTTCACACCTATATCTATATATAAGTCTGTCCATTCATCCACCCATCCATCCATCTGCTCTCTGGGCCAGAGTCTACAGCCCACTGAGCAGTGTGTTTCTAAGATGCAGGAGACTTAGAGTGAAGTCTTTATTGTGAATGCCCTTATTGACAGCTGTCGATTCATTCTCCTGAAGCTCAGGGGAAACAAATGTAGACTTTCTCCTTCTGTAGATAAAGAGATAATATTTAACATGAGATAATGCAGCCAAGCTTGAGAACTGTGGCTTGGATGGTTGTGTGGT
>VYZX01027892.1:50244-67069 GCA_013401335.1 Brachypteracias leptosomus | reverse complement strand
CAGGGTAAACCCACCACACTCACGTAGGATGTTTGCTTTCTGCTGAGACTAGAAGACTCTACCTTTGATGGGATACTAAAAATTGAAGTCAAATAAAACCCTTCTCTTCCATGGTCAGAACAATTCTTAAAACTTTTCATTTTTCTAGCTTGTCTCTTTGTGACTCAGGTCTGTTGTCTTTTCAAAAGCCCTTATTAGGACTTGGCAAACTCTGGAAAGATGCAGAAGGTAGGGTTCATGTTTCATATGTTGGACATGTCCGTGAAAAATATCTACCTATAAAGCTGTTGATTAGACTGTGCTCAAAGGGACAGTCGGGCATTTCTTGGGAACAATTAATTTCATCCTACAATAAGCAATCTGAAATAGGGCAAGTGAATCTTGGGCTGGAAATATCTATTTCTCTCAGGTGACTAAACAGGGTTACTCCTTCATAGAACCACAGAATCATAGAACGGTTTAGGTTGGAAGGGACCTTCCAAGATCATCTAGTTCCAAATCCCCTGCCACCGCAGGGACACCTCCCACTAGACCAGGCCTCCCAGGACCTCAACCATCCTGGCCTTGAACACCTCCAGAGATGGAGCATTCACAGCTTCCCTGGGCAACCTGTGCCAGTGTCTCACCACCCTCTGAATAAAGAATTTCCTTCTAATTTCCAATCTAAATCTACCCTCTGCCAGTTTGAACCCATTACCCCTTCTCTTATCCCTGCAGACCTTTGTGAAAAGTCCCTCTCCAGACTTCTTGTAGCCTTCTCCAATCCAAGAGATATTTGCAAATGAAACCCATCTGCTCTCACTCTCTCTGGATGCATCTGCATTACAGCGTAGAGAAACCCAACCTGTCTTCATGTAAGCCACCTTTGATTTGAAATAGTATAGATATGATCCTGGGTCTCTGTGGCTGTTCTTTGAAAGCTCACTAATCTGACACGCGGATTTTTATGCTGGCCATAGAAGTGCATAAATTGGCTTTGTTGCAGGTGTATGTACACTGGGTTTTTGTGCTACTCCAGGAAGATTTACTAGCACAGGTTGGCAGTAGCATGCGAAATCTCAGCCTAGCACTTCATCTGTAAGACGTAGACCTAAATCACCTTAGTCCTTTCCTTGAATCCTCGATTAAGCTTTTTATTCTTAAGCAGATCTTTTTCTCTGAGTGTTTTCTTGTTAGGAGAATTAATTTCTTTGTAAACAAAGTTTCTTCATAACATGTAGAGAACCTGCTGGCAATGAATTCCCAAAAACCCTGCTGAATGAGCTGTAGACTCCCATTATATGCAGACTTCCTGTAGATTTGGGCTTTTTCTTTGGTTGTTCAACCTATCCGTTTTCTTTTTCATCTCCACTAATAGTGTCAGAAAATAAAATCTCAGAGCTCAGTAATTCATTGCATTAGATGTCCTATTAGTCTCTTGTCTGTGCTTGTCACACAGATAGTGATGTAGGGAAAAGATTTCAACTGTCTCATCACCTTCAACAATGTGCTCTCTGTATTGCTCAACTCCGTAGCCTCATGTTGTGCTTGGGCCAAGAAAATGGAAGCTCCTTTCCAGGCACATCCCAGAGAGTAGCTTTAATCCTAAGGGATTGCTATGACTCTCCAGCTCTCACTGTTCTCTTGGGTAAAGAGAGTAAGCATGGGTACGGCATATGGAACATAGGCTAGACCTTCTCCTGTCAGACCTCCCACACTGCCTGCATGAAGGTGAGTGAGATGGGTAGTACCTCTTTCAGATGTTCTACTTCTGAGAAGTAGCCCCTAAGCTACGAGATATCACAGAGTCACAGAATGGTAGGGGTTGGAGGGAACCTCTGGAGGTCATCTAACCCAACCCCCCTGCCAAAACAGGTTCCTCTGTGGCAGGTTACATAGAAATGTCCAGGTGAGTTTCTAAAGTTTCCAGTGAAGGAGACTCCCCTCTCAGCCTTCTCTTGTCTAGGCTAAACAGCCCCAGGTCTCTCCAAGTTTCCTCTTAAGAGAGGTGTTCCAGTCCCTTAATCATCCTCGTAGTTATCCATTGGATGGCCTCCAGTAATTTCCTGTCTGTTTTGAACTGGGCCCAGAACTGGACGCAATATTCCAAATGTGGCCTCATCAGGGCAGAGTAGATGGGGAGGAGAACCTCCCTCTACATGATGGCCACACTTCTTGTAATGCATCTCAGGATACCATTGGCCTTCTTGGCCAGAAAAGCACACTGTTGTTTCAGGGTTAACTTGTTGTCCACCAGGACTCCAGGGTCCTTCTCTGTAGAGCTGCTTTCCAGCACATCAACCTCTAACCTGTATATAATTTTATTTCTTTCTGGATGAGAGTATTGCTTATTTTATGTCTTACTACTTTTAATTTTTTCATGCTTTCTCATTGCCTCACTGTCCTTTCACAAAAGAAAAACTTCTAATACGCTCATGTGAACACAAATGCACATGCAAATATCTTAAAATAGGACATTCATGTGTAGATCAGTCACTTTCTGAACAACAGCATCTGAGACTATCAGTACTAGAATTTACAGTATTTTCTGCAAAAATTGAATGTACAAATCTAGTCACTGCCTGAAGGTTCAAAACATTTAATGCCAACTTTAAAGAAAGTACCTCAAAACACCCTTTATTATTGCTTAGTTTCAGAAAGAAAGTTTAACACAGCTTAAAAATCTCCATCCTTTCTAAGTCTATCATGTCTTTAATGCGACTCCAAGAAGAGTTCAGAATCCAGTTCCCAGTACTGGCCCAGCATCTCTATTCTCCTGCAGACCATATAAAGGAAATAAAAGTGCCCACCAATAGCGCTCAATCTCTTTCAACACTTCATGTACTAACATTACCAAGAAGTAGCATTTCAGGTCATGTACATAATTGCATTTCTCCTCTGTCGCTAGAATAGAAGCATTCTGCAATAGCTGCTGATGGATATTGGACTAGTGTTTATGCAAATTGAGCTTTCTTGTAGGTATGAATTCCTATAACGGCTTATGTAAAGAAGAAGAAAAGGCATAAACACACTCCCCATTGATAATCAACTGATTAGGAAATGCAAAAAACTTTTCAGTAACAACTGATCTTGACTGCTGGTAAAACTTTGGGTCAAATATTTTGGATTTTGGGGTTTCTTCAATTGCAGAAGGACCTTTTGACTCTTCACTCTTCTTTACTTTCCCTCTTTTTCAAAGCAAAATGACTAAGTGAATTTTGAACAATTTTTTGGTTGTAAGTTTAGCCAGTCAAACTTCTCACACACAAGAATTCTGCAGTTTTGCCTTTGTTCACAGGTATGTCTGTGAAGAAGGCTTGGATGCCAACATCAGGAAGCATGAGATCATATGATATTTATAGACCAGAATGACATCAAATGTAGGAGATTTTGCCCAGTTATTTCCTTTACAAAGTACAAAAGATATCTATTAGTCATTTAATTATGATTTCAGAAATTGATTTGCAGTGATAGAAGGAGGACAATATTAGGTAATAATTAGGAAAATGAGAAACCTGCATTTATTCAAGTAAGTCCAGCCCTTCTATTTTCTGCATGACAAACATTAAGGAAATATGATTTCATAAGGTATACTATTTTTGTTTGGAAATATGAGAATGAGTTGTCCAACTATACATGTAAAAAATTTGACATTTCAGTGGGGTTACACTAGTCTCTTTACAGAATTTCTGGATCCTGAAAAACGGAGGCATTTGATCATGATTCACAAGAGTACATGCTTATATTTTCACCTGTAAACCTATTAAGTAGCACATTATAGACAATGAAACAAATGGAATATAAAATGCAAGTGTACATTTCATTGAATTGGACTCTGAACAGTAAACGAATACTATACGTTTTCTTGACAATGCATTAGAATAATGCAATTTCAGTTTTCCAGATGCTTATAGTTAATACTCTATATGGAATACAGGCTATTGCATTTTAAAGTGCTTTCTTAAACCATACCTTTTCTATCAATATTATTTACAGTGTTTTGATATATGATACTGTTATTAATTATACTACTGCAGTTACTTTTTTAATTGATTCTTGTACCTAATACTCGAAAGACATATTTTATTTGTTTAATCCCTGTTGGTCTAAAATCCTTGTTGTTTATCAGTCTTGATTCTACAAAGTCATGTTTATTACAATTCCTACATAAAGTTAAGGAGAAAAGAAATTTAAAATTTTCTTGCTAGTATTGTCAGTGTTCAATTAGGATTATAAAAGTGATGTTACAGAAAACTGTGTGTCACTTATCTTCAAGAAATTCTCTCTATAATGCAAGTATAGAAGTGAGCTGCAATTGTCTGCAAATATACATGAGAAAAATCTACATAACTGAATCCATTCATTGGCAATCACAAGAAAGAGTCTAAGCTAAGCAGTCTCAAGAGCTTCTTTATTTCTGCACTGAATACAGAAACAGGAAATGAAGCGGGTGATTATATAAATGAGTGTAATACTTCGGGCAGAATGAAATTCTTATGATTAGGCCAAACATTATACAAGTAGATCTACTGACTTCATAAATGGCATACAGACGTAATTAGGATTTCCCAATCTTTGTTTATTAAACTGTCCCAAACTAGAAATTTGTAAACCAAAACCCAAAATGGTGAGATGTAGTTTGGTAATTTGTGTGTGCAGTTTAAATGCATGTTAGAAAAAGTCAAGTTTGAATTTAGCTTTTACGAGGGACTGTTTTAGAGATTCTAGAGGAATTAAAATGTTTTTAAAATCTTACAAGTTATGATTTTATATATGTATACTTATATCAGCTATATGCATGTTTTAATTAGGTTTTATAAACATATTGTCACCATGCTAAAACGTTTATACGCAGATAGAAAGAGTAGTACATGAAGCAAATTGTAATTAAACACCACCATTGCTGAAATATTCAGGTATAGTTTTGAATTGTGCAATATTTTTGAAAACTCCAAAACTGTCCTTTAATAATCCAAACCACAGAGGAATTGTTCACATCTATGAACTCAATTGAAAATTCCTATAAGGAAATATATATCTCCAAAAGAGTAGTCAGATTTTCTCTCATGTCTGACTTGGGAACAAACAGTACAACAAGCTCGTTAGTGGCAACACAAGGATTCAATAAAAAAGTGGAGTTGGCCAGTGGGCAGCAGTTCCAGTACATAACAAAATGTTGAAGTTTCAAAATTTGTTTTTATTCTGAGTTAGAAAGAAACAAAAAAACCCCATGCAAGCATTTTGGAAAAGAATTCTGTTGAAACAGTCCTTTTTAAATTGAAAATGTCTGTTTTCTTTTTCACTGAAAATGAGCCTTGGCTGCTGTTGAAAACTGTAGTGACCCAGTGACACCTCTGCAAAATGTGATCCTTGGCAAAGCATTGCAATTCAATAAAAATAAAATAAGAAGCAACAATATATGTCACTGAGTTTTCTAGTGACTTCTAAGACAAAGTCATCAGCAAAATCTCAGTGATCATGCTTTTAAAATGACATGTTACAGCATCTTGGGCTAGGACTTTAAATAAATGACCTAAAATTTATAAATTTAGAATTCTTTTGTACTTTAAGAAAGGAGTGAACACATCAGGGTAGCAAAATCATAATTTCTATCATATGAACACTTTTGCTATCAACTTTTCCCACATAGGAATGATACTGCTCAAATATAATGACAGTGTGATGAGAAGAAGCTTATTTTATCGCTTTCTTTAACATTGCTAAGTACTTATTCTTTCTAATAGATCAGAAGTCATTAAGCATGTTAAATTTGTCACTGAAATCTGCTCACCATTAGATGCACCCACTGAGCACCGTCCTGTAAAGAAGAAAGCTTTCTGCTAATGTGTTCCAACAGTGTGAATGCTCTTCGTGGTGCTAAACAAATTTAGCCAGGCAGGGCACATAATTTTTCATATTTCTTGTCACCTTTAAGCAACGACCTGAGGAACATGGTGTCCATATGTGTGGATTCAGCTGTAAGAGTCATGATCTGGTACAGCCCTTGGTGGGGGCAGAGCCCCATGTTGTGTACTGTGCCTGACAGCACTCAGTGGTCTCACACTGGAGTCTGGATGTCATCATATAAACAGAAAGTCCATAGCACTGTACTGAAACTTCAGCTGAACATCACATGGTGAAGATGTTGTTGTCCTCAGGTACACCTTGATAGTCCATGAGCAGAGGAGACCTCTCCTTCAGAGGGGATCTGGGAACCTGGGGAGACTTCCTCATAACTCAAGAGTCTAAATTAGGTGCCTAAACCTGATGAGTAAGACTATCTCTCTGTGTAATTCTGAGCACTTAAAAAAACCCTAAACAACAAACCAAAAAGGCTGCATACTTCCTTTCTTGTTCCTTTCCTTTGGTAACTGTTGTTGGTCTCTGGCTGAAATAGCAGAAAACTAAGTAAGGCCTTGGCCTATGCAATCATTCCTTCATGCTCTTTGCTGGTGAACGTCTCCTTTTTTTTCAAACCAAGGGCAAAAGATATCAATACTCAATCTGCATAAAGATACGAATAATTTATCATCTTGTCTCTGCATATATCTGCTACAAAATACATGGAAGTTCAAGTCTCCTTGCCTTTGCAGAAATTTCTTCCTATCCTTTCTAATCAGAGGTGGCCTTATACTCTTCAGTGTGGGGGATAACAGCTTTTTTAATGAATCTCCTCAACTGAGGTTGAGAGTGTTCACATCTTGTATATAAACCAGTACCTTTGAACCCCATTTTCTTTTGATTTCAGTCACTATACAAAAGAAAGAAACGTGAAGAGGAATACAAGTTTCTGTGTGATCACAACTATGGCTTGCAGCCTCAGCAGCAGCTCTACAGAGTGTTTTACAAGAATGAGAACTTTAATTTCTTTTTCATTCTTTAGTTCAAAGACATTAAAGAAATCAAACCTCAGCTGTTCTTTCTAACCACATAATCTTGTCGGCTACTTTGAGAATTAATGTTTCCCTTTGAAATTTGTAGTATTCTTTGTATGCATTTTTGTAATTAGTAGTAATGATTAGGCTTCACATTTTAAAACCAACAATACTTTGAAATGGACCTTCATCACATATCAGACATATTTTAATGTGTTTAGTGGATTGCACTAAATGCATTAGGGCTCAGTCTGAGAACAGGGAGTGTAAGGTGGGTTTTCTTTCAAGTTACATGCTGTAGGTGTTGTGCTGATATAGATCATAAGAAGTATGTTATTTTGTTCATCCTATAGAAAGAATTGGAAGATATAATTTCAGTCTGTGTGGAGCTGAGGTGAGTCACAGACCATTGTGAGCAAACTGCTACAAGGCAAAGAGATATATCTGAACGGCTTCTGGCCAGTGGGAATAGGTTTCAGAGAGAAGCTGGAGTTGTTGCTGCTACTATGACCTACATATCACTTTGCAGTAAGAGAAAACCACAGATCAGCACAGGATGAAGCTAAGATACTTTTATTTGATTAAATTATGCCTATGGAAGGATTCTGATATGTTGTGGAGGCTAGGTCCTAGGGAATTCCATCACCAGATTGGATTTAGACTAATATCTTTATTTATCTGTGACTGACAACACCAGTTAGCCATTTGCCTGTGGTTGACATTGCTAGCAGTGTTGTATGTATGTCATCTTGTTGTATCTTTATATACCTAAAAGTACTGTAAGACACCTCTCATCTGTATTTTATAGTGCATTTCAGGAAAAGCCTACACCCCATCTCAGAGATAATACATCACCAAGAACCAGCTCCCATATAATGAAAATAATCAGGCCCAATAAAGGGATTTAAGATATATACAGAGTTCAAATGGTGGTAGCCACCACCATGAATCTCAAAAGCCGAGTTCTGAAGAAAATATTTTAATGTTTTACAGCTGTTACAGACAAGCAATATCAACTCTGTCATAAATTCAAATAAATTAGGAGTGTAATGGCTGCACTAGCCCAGGCCAGGCTTAAAATCAGGGTAGTGCCAAGATGTTCCTTGAAAAAGGTTTGTGGAGAAGAGAAGACTGCTTGGTGTTGAAGGAGAGCTGGGGGGGACAGACCAGAAAGGCTGTGGCTTTTCCTGGAAAGGGACATAATCAGTCCCTCTGCCTCATGAATACATAGAATATAAAATATTAACATGTAGAAAGCTTGGATTAAATTTATACATTCTGAATTTAAACATGCTATTTCAATTTCCACAGATAGACCTTTAAATAATTGTCTTCCAAATATCATAGGATTAAGTCATTGCTAATATACTCAAAATATTTAATGTATTTAAAAAAAACCACCCGTGCAGTCATATCACCTCAGTAAGAGTTCAGTTTATCCTTCTTTTCCAGATGATACTGGGTTTAACTTTACTTCATTTTTGGTGCCATTAAATCAGGGCAAGAAAGGAGAAGTTTCAAATCAAAGGAATGATTATATAATTGCAAATCATTCCCTCATGTCTTTGTCTTGTAACTGTGTAATACATTTGGGGAGGGAGGACGGTGCTGAAGGATTAGTAGTGGTTGAGGATGATACAGGTTAGAGGCAGGAGGTGACACATATCAGCAGCTCTCTGGGTTGTGGCTGTCCTCCTATGCCAGTTGTGCACCCTGGCTCAGAGGGGTTATGGCCTTTGAGTCACAAGGCTGGTGAGCAGTTTGACTATGGTGTTCAAACCAGCATTACATCACAAGACAAATGATAGATCTGACATAGATGCTGATGCTGCTGAGGAATCAAAACTCTTAGTAGTGGCAGAAGTGGCAGATTCCACCAGATCTGCTGAGGCAAACACAGCTGGATTACTGTGGGTATGAGTTGTCCTATGGCCCCCACAGCATCCTCTGGCAGAGTGCAGGCCTTGCTGGGAGATGCTGTCAGCAATACCAGCAACACCACTCCTCCTGGGTGTACATAGAGGGCAAAATTTGTCTTGGGTTCATGATCATTAAGACATGGCTGGTAGGGCCATGTCTTCCTTTTGGGTGTATGGAACTCCTAAGCAGTAGTGCAGGAACAAAGTAGTAAACTGTATTCAGGAGTTATCTAAATAATATGCAGACTTTTAGAAACAAGGTGATGGTCTTTTGCCAATACCTATTCAGAATTTGTGGTGGTTAAAGTACTGCTTACTGCACTATGTGACTACACGACACCATAGGCTATGATCTACATAAACTATATAAACCCTCATGTTATACATGTTGCAACATATAATGTACAGAATTTATATATGTGAATATATATGAATATATAACATATTGGAAATGTGTATACATGAAAAAAATGTTATACAAGGTCTTTTTTGCATCCACTTAAAGTTCTGGACTGTCATACAGTGCTAGGCATGGAGGAGATAGTAGCCATATAAATTATTTTCATAGCTTAATTTGGAATAATTTTGTAATCACTGAACAAAGAGCTAGTTATCATGATGTTAATGTCTGTTTAAGCCTCTAGTTATTGCAATCTTTTAGGTAATCAGCTTAATCCGTGATCATTGTGAATGGAACTTGAAATGCAGTTAGATCCTAATAAGGTTATGGATTCAGCTTTCCATCTGGGAGTGAAACCAGCATGCTGCTCTTTCAAAGGCATTTGGTTGAGCAAGGCTTCTGGTTTTCTGCCCATGCATACTGCTAAAGCTCTCCCCACCCCCCTTGGTATGTATATTCTTTAAATCCCAAAAGAAATTATTTAAAGTATTGCCTATGTGAATGTTAAATCCTTTTCCAAGGAATTTAAATGGCACTTTAAAAGCACTTTTCCCATTCAGTTTCCATGACCAAATTAACTTGGACATTAAAATATACAATGCCAAAAAAGACATAGATTCCCAAAGTAGGACTAAAGCAAAATTAGATGCCTACATATGGCATCATGGTCTGTAAAGTCCTCATTTAATTGCCATCTAAAGTAAAATGGTTTTGTGTAGTTACCTTAATTTTGACCTTAACATTCTCCAGATGTCTAGAATTGCAGCTCTTTTAATTCCTAACACTGCAGTGTGTTCACAGCACTAAGTACTTGGAACTTAATTAATGTCCCAGCTTAATGAGTATCCCAAAGTGAAGCATTTCTTTTCTTCAAGTCCTTTAATGAATTTATGCAGAGCATTTGAAGAGCAACAGGACTGGGCACCTGACAAAGTTATCTGAGATTATTACTGTTAAGACCCCACTGTGTTTGAAATTCAGGTCTTCCGTTCTTGGCTGAGCGCTGTCAAACATAACAGTCCCTCTTGCTCTCACACACATACACATATACATGTACTTTTTTACAATTACCACGGGTATATCTTAATTTATTTTTTTTTAGATTTGCACAGCCTCATCAGGAAGTGTTCTTCACTCCTGTTTCAGAAGAAATTGATAGCCTTTGGTTAGGGCATATTCCTAGACAGTTGAATATGTAGAGCTGAAGAGCCCCAGGCAACTCCTATGCATTTCAGATCCATGTTTCTTCTATTACTAGGTTGTTCAGTGAAAGTGGCAAAGTAGGAGAAACACTGAACAACTGTCTCTTGTAGGAGTTGCAAAGCTCTGACAATAAGGCTGACTGGTCAATAATATTCAATGTGTTCAGTTCCACTGTACGCTTTTGTTTGAGCATTTTACAACTTATGTAGTCCGTGTGGCAATATTGGCAAAGTATGGACAATTAATTGTTTTGTGAACAAAGGTGTACAAGAATTTTTCTGAATGCTGCACTGGAAAACAGCAAAATAGAGTAAAAACTACTTGGCTTTTGGAAGTAAGACTAGTAGTGTATACACTGAGGGCATCTGGGCTGTGAATGGGCATGGATTGGGACACTTCCCAGAAAATCTGCTGAGGAGCATCTTGACCTCAGCAGTTTTCATCACATACTCAATCACAATGAGAGCTGTCTGAGAATAAAACTCAGTACTGTTCTGAGTACAAGTTTTAGGCATCACTTTATTTCAGATATCATACAAGAAAACAAGTGGTTCTTGATTTCACTAAGAGCTTCTTTGAAATAAAAAAAAAAGGTTTTTTAAAATTAGATTCTTACATCACTTGTCCTTTCTAGTGAGACAAAACCCCTGGGATTCTTTTGACTTGCAATCACAGAATCATAAAATCATATAATAAAAGAAATCAGGTTAGAAAAGACCTCTGGTACAATATCCTTGTCAAACCTATTTTCAAAGCTAGATCAGTCTGCCCAGGGCCATCTCCAGGCAAGGTCTGAATATTACCAATGATTGAGAGTCCACAGCGTCTTTGGGAAACCTATTCACCTGCTTAACCACACTCTCTGTGAGGTTTCTTTTTGTTGCATTTAGTTGGCATTTTCCTTGATGCAACTTCTGATGAAAGGTATATCTCTTGTTCTGTTGCTGTGCACTTTTGAAATATATCTCCTCCATTTCTGTAACTTCCCTTTTCCCCTTAGACAGCTGAAGACAACAATTAGGTTCTTCTTAGTCTTCCCTTTTCCAGAGAAGAGAGTTAACCTAAACAAAGATAACTCCCTCATCTGCTCCCTAAGAGGTTCCATTTTAGTAGCCTTTTGCTGGACTTTCCCTGTTTTCTCCTTATCTGTCAGTATCTACTGGGAAAATCAAAGCAGAGCAGGGTATTCCAGGTGTGACCTGAAGGATGTTATACAACGGGAAATAATCACTTCCCTTGGTCTGCTAGCTGGATCCTTTTTAATGCAGTCTAGTATGCAGCTGGCCTTGAATCCTCCAACAGTACACTGCTGTCATATCTTTAACTCATTGTCCATAAGGGTTCCCCACATTATTTTCTGCAAAGCTGCTTTCCAGCCAGACAGCCCTCAGAGTGCACTGTTGCATTGGGCTGGTCCGTGCCAAGGATAGGACTTGGCATTTGTTCTTGATGAATATCATGAGCTGTCAGTCTGTCCATTTCTGCAGTCTATTAAGATCCCTCTGAAAGGCAGCCCTGCCCTCATCTGTGTTAACCATGCTGTGTATTTTAGTGTCTTCTGCACCCTTGCCTAGGGTGCATTCTGTTCCTAGGCCCAAGTGGTTCATACAGATATTAAAAAATATTGCACTAGTATTAGTACCTAAGCAAAACCAGTCACAAATGGTGAGTCACCACTTATATTTCAAACCACTGATCACTACACTTTGAGTCTGGTGGTTCAGACAGTTTTCTACTCTGACAGTCCACCCATCCAGTCTGTAACTTCTTGGTTTGGCTATGAGTATATTACTGAAAAATATGCTGAAAGCCTTCCTAAACTGCAGTTAACTGGCATCCACTGCTCTCCCCTTGTCCACAGAATCTTCTGGCTGAAGTCAATCTGGTATGTCAGGCATGGTTGGGAGGTCTATGCTGACTGCTATTGATTACCACCCTCTTGCTCTCACCTCAGTGAGAGCTGGCTTTGTATTAATTTCATTAATGTCTAGAATTTGAGCTGTCCCTTGAAGGTTACAGTAAAAGATTCCCCTGTCGTTAGGTTATTTCTCTTCCTCAGGCTCATCCAAGTAGGAATCAGGCCTGTGTGAGAAAATTTACGGGACAGGAATGATTGCACAGGCTGCTTTACCAGAGGGAGGTATGAGGCTTGTGAAGCTGCTAGAAATATTTTGATATAAATAATTAGGTAAGGTGAAGGGCATTTGAAAATCTGACCCATAAAATCATTCACCATTTGAAGTAATGCTGAAAAAGTAAAAAAATATGAAGATATCCTGCCAGAGTCAGTGTAATTGCTATTCAGATCCATATATAAGCAAATTTGCAATCTGCAAAGCAAAACTTGTAGACCTTTCTGAGGCAAATTCATATGAGCAATAGGACCTGAGCAGACAGAAGAAGCTCAACTTTTGTTCTGATAATGGCTGTACAAAATGCTCTTCCAATGAAAGCTAGGCTGTGAACACATTAAAGATATCAGTAATGTAGATTGGCTGCAAATCAAACCATTTCATCGATCGTTACCTTTAGTAAATCACTGAGATAGGCACTAAGTAAATCTGTTGATAGCAATAGAAGATTTATGGGGCAAGGTGAAGAAGGCTAATAGGACTAAATCTCCCCTAGTACAACTATTCAGTATAATCTGTCATCATAGAGTGGAGGAGAAGCTGTGCAACTCCTCTAATCATGCCCAGACCTGTCTGGTACATATCATTAAGCATCCCCCTTGTCTTCTGTCATGATGAAAACTAATTATTTGTGTTTATTTTTATTTCTTCATGTAGGTAACTTACAGTGATTGATCATTTTGCTCCCTCCCTTACCAATTAAGCCTTACATTAAGTGCAGCACACTCTCTATATTATGTATTTCCATTGTCTCTGTCTATTTGAACCTCTGTTCTGCAACATGCCATACTCTACAGTGGAGTTCATGACAAAATAGAAATGCTTTACAAGCGTGAAAATTACAAGATTTGCTTAGGTCAACAGCTGAATGAAATAACAAAGATCTAACTGTTGACCTCTACAGCTTCACATCCTTTCATCCTTCCTCTAATATGCCATTCTATCTGAAGATTAAACAGTTATAGAATGTTAGAGGTGGAGTGACTAATTTGTTATGACATTCTGCTATGTGATTGTATTTTGCTCCTTGGCAGGTAGAGGACAGACAACTGGACTTCTTGGAAAAAAACCTCTGCAGTCCAACAAAAGCTACACAGAGAGAGCTGTCAAACACCACTATTCTACTGTTAAGAAATATATAAATACATTTATTTTCATTGTTTCTTATTTTAGAGGAGAATTCAGTGTGATAGGGCATGTGAAAGTGCTGTATTTTATCAGAATGGGATATATTAATTAAAAGTTTTTACTATTAAATATCACTGTAAAACTCCATTTGATGGTATATCCTAACAAGGTCAGTATAGGAGGGTCTGGGTTTATTAAAATTATTTATACTACGAAACACATTGGATACATATACTATCTTTTGATGGATTCAAACTATGGTTTATCCATGTTCATAATTGCCAGAAAGTCTGTGAATTCAGTACCTGGTTTAATGAAGTATTTACATATCAAAGATAGAAATTTGGTGGACTCGAAGCATCTAACTCAAATACCAGCCCCTGTTCCCATCTGCTCAGTGGACAGTCAATGGTATCAGGACCCTAGTTCAAGTAGTGCTTTACTGTATGAGCCTCTGGGTTGTTAGTTTCAATACACTGCGGGAGTCAAGTTTCAATGCTTCTGGAGGTGGCTTCTGTAACATCTGATGGCTATTGAATGTGGTAGAGATGTATGGGGACAGATGAGAATTGCTGTGCTTATCAGCTGGAGATGAGAGGTGTGGGCTTAAATCTCCCCAGACTGGAAAGACAATCAGCTCAGGCTTCCCAGTTCCCCAGGTGCTGCAAGGACTTGGTTATCATCCAAACCAGAGACTATTTCTGACTGTTCACGAACAAAATTGCACATCCCACTGGGTCCTTTGAATGAAGAATATCAACATCAGTCTTCACAAAAGGAGTCAGAGCTTCAGCCCTTGAACAGCTGTGCAAAGTGTCCTAGGCTGAGGGCAGGACACAGCACTGGACGTATTCCTGGGGTCAGCAGTTTCTGTTGCCAGCCCTGACAGAGTCCTGCTCATCACACAGGGCTTTGCATCATGCTTTCAAGGCTTCCAGATCTGCCCATGCCCTGCAGCAGCTGAGCACCTCACATTGCTGCTGGTCCATGTACTTAAAAGCTACCCCACCTGTTGGTTTGGGTTTTTTTTGCTTAAGTGGACAGAGCCTCTGAGAATCTAAATTGCTCCATCCAGTAAATTGCTGTTCATGTGAGAACGTTAAAGAACTTTTAATTATAAATCAAAATTATCACAGGTTAAGAGAGATGAGGAAACTTTGGTGATTGTTGTACCTGCTTCAAACATAGGAATAATCCTGATTCAGCATCTGGTGGCGTCAGACACATCTACATGGACTTCAATATATTAAATATACATTCTTGTAATTTTTTCATAGTTTATCTGAGCAACTCGAGGAGTTTGGTTGCTTTTCTTTTACTTTCTGTAAAGCCATGTTTGCCATTTGCACATTAAGAGGCATGTCCATTTGTTTTGGGCACGTCTGCACAGAGATGCCAACAGTCTTGATTTAAGTGTTAGTCAGTCAAAACCAGATAAAAATGTAAGTAAAGACTTCCCTCATAGAGGACCAGGTGTTGTAGTTGTATTACAGCATTACCTGACTCGATGATAAGTTTTTTAATATTGTGAATGTGGGTATAAGTGATGAGTAACAATTACTGCAGTTGATGGCATTCCTTGTAGCATGGATTTTAAGTCTGAGAATATTAAATACTTTATGTCTCTGCTAAATTTTCCCTTGGAATTGCTTAGAACACACAAATCAAAAGATCGTTGTACAAATATAATTACCATAATTTTTTCAAACAGGAAGTGCTGTTGTGTTATAAAAAATGAGTTAGGCATTGCTACTTTTAAGTGATGCTAACCCAAAAAAGAGCTATGGCACTAAAAAAAAAGTGTCAGAGAACTGCTTGGTACCACTGCTACCTTTATTCTTGTATTTGGTGGTAAAATACACTGTATATGCCTTTGTATGGACCACTGAATATGCTCCTATCCCTAACTAATGCAGCTGCAGCTGGTACTGCCATTCAGTCAGCAAAAACACAGCTGTAGCAAGACATCTCCCAAGTCATGACATGACTTACAGATCATGGGACTATTTTTGAAGAATACACTTTTTCTCCCATAACTCTCTTGTTTCTGAACCATAACATCACAAAATGGGCTCTAGCTGCAAACAGACTTTGTGTTATTTACAGGTAAAACACTCACAGGGTGACAGCAATAGAGTTTTGTATAGAGACAGAGGCTAGGTTAAAGAATGATTGAGCTGTGTATACTTCATGCTAATTTACTAATGAAGACAACCACAGGTTGTAAACAGAGTGATTCTTTTCCTGACCACACAAAACAATGTAATGTGAAGGGTGGGGAATGGATGAAAAGAGAGGTGTGTTCCAAGTCCGTGCTCCTTATAGAAACTGGGAGAAAGAGCTGAGTCACTGACACAGATCCTGGATGGGACAACACCACGGGAAAAGAGAATAAGTAGGGAGACAACCAGGTTGACTGAGACACACAGAGACATGAATCTGAATCCAGGATAAATACTAGGAGCATGCAGTTTAAATTAGGAACAAATCAAGGGTGAGTGAAAGGAAGAAGGTATGATGCACTGTGGATGAAACCATGAACTGACAGAGTTGTGGATGACTCAGTAAATACATGACTCAGGTGCTGGGAACTCTGACATTGACTCTTCACCATGATCCTGGGCAAGTCTCAGCTTTACTTTGGGTCATGTCTGACCTCTGAGTAAGCAGGTTGAACTCCCACCACAGTCAATGGAGTTATATTTACATATATTTGCCTCATATTTCACAGAATACTTCATTTTGCACATCTGTAAATGTCTCGTTTATTTGAAGAGATGCCAGAATGCCAACTTCTATAAAGAATTTCAAGCTGGAAGTGCCAAATCCAGAAGGCAGTGAGAGGGAATCACCCAAATCAATGTCACTGTCAGAACTAGGTGGTTAAAATCACTGATTCTGTTTTCAAATATACCAAGCATCAGTTCCCTACTCTAAGTGAAGTGCCTCAGAGACTCAACACCTCTGTAAATCAGACCACAGGTTCCTCTTCTGAGATGTTAACAGGTCATTAAACCCCATTGCCCAATCTGAGATCAAACAGCCATGCTGCTTTAATTAGTTCCCTCAAACAATGAGAATAATTTTATTTTTTCAGCTGACTTTTCTATCTTCTGATGATAAACTGCAAATTGAATTTTTTTTCCAAATAACTCTTTCCTTTGTGAGGATTATTTCACTTACACATAT
>VYZX01027892.1:25726-50226 GCA_013401335.1 Brachypteracias leptosomus | reverse complement strand
GATGTCCAAGACAGCACTGATCCCAACAGAAAACTACATCTATGCATGACATTGTTCACCAGTGGGACTGTGCACAGAATTGATGGGGAAGTGATAGTGTTGTTATCATTTCTCTGTCTCATTCCCCAAAGACAACATTTACTTGTGCCAGCCAGGGAATTTTCATGTCATGAATTTCCTCCTGTAAGGGAAACCTAAAAGAAAAACAAAATTCTTGGTCTCTCCAGCTCTTTACCTAAGTCATATAGTTTTTGTAGAGCTTTGGGGTCTTAAATTTCATTGGCAATGTTGGGCATGGCTCCTGGCATGTGGCTATATCTGGTGTGTATATGTTCAGGTGATTGTGGAGTTGCAGAGAGCTGGACTAGATGGGACAGGCATGCTCCAATCCTCTATCCTAAAACCTGTGATTAGCTCAAATTAGCCATTGCTTTTTAAAAAATGTGCATGATGTATCCTAAATAAGACAACACATTATATCCTAATTATCATATCCTAAATAAGTAAATGTCTAGCTTTCCAAGCTTAACTGAACTTGATGCAAATAATTCCCAATCCAGGACAAGATACCATAGGCATCAACTTGTCTGTGTTGCATAAATAGGAGAAAACATTACCTTGAGAAAGGAGAGACTAAGTCAAGCAAATAAACTGAAAAAAAAAAAATCAAATAAACTCAAACTGTAGCAAGGTAGTGTGCTTTTCAGTTATCTGAACAGCAGAGTGAGATGACTGTATTCGCAGAAACTAAGTTCACATAGTTATCAGAATGCCTTCATAGAGATGACTAAGTTCTATCTAATCACACGAAAAGGCAGTGATTCCCAAATTGACCACTGGGGAAAAAGGATATCAAAAAGGAGACAACTTGGCTAATTACAAGAGCATATAAAGCAGTGAACTGTTATATTTGAGTCAATGAAACACTGAACATAGCTGACTACCATGCCCAAGGGACTAGCAGGAGTCTGAACAGTTCTGGTGACTCATTCTGCATATGTAGAGGGTCGACTTAGGTGGAGATCCAAGAATGTCAACATTTCCCCATATTTTTTTAATATTAAGATTTGCTTTTTTCATTGCCTGCTCCCTTCCTTTAGCATTATATAAACTTTAAGTCCTAAACACAAGAGCAATTCAGCTTTTAGCTTCGCAAAAATTTTCTCATTTAATAAACTTCTCAGTTTACATGGCATCAGTATGTGCAATATTAACATGCTCTAAAGTGCTGGACTTTCAAAGAATTTGAAGTATCACAAAGTAAAAGAGCTATTGAAATTTTCATAACACTGATATTAAAAATAAAGGAGGCTTGCTTTCTTCAAAATTTGATACAAGCCTGAAATACTGTCCAGATAGTCTCAGATTGCATTTTGTATTTGTTTACAATGAATAAGCACTACTTCTTAGAAAGCTTCAAATAGAAGAGTGTTTCTAAGACTCATAAACTAATTCATGTTTTTTTGGCAATCAGCACATGAAATTTACTGGTTTTACACAGGTTAATATGAAATCAAGAAAGACTTGGAGTTTTTGGCCGACTTTTGGAATGAAATTTGTATTTGTTCCATCAGTTTGGAAACATTCATACCAACCAGAAAAGCAGCTGGAAAAAGCACTGTGTGTACTTGAGAGTTATTTGTGGTGGATAATGGGGTGTTGCATGAAATGCCAATGAGCAATAAGGAGAGAAGTGTCTTTAGTCAGTTTGTATGCAAAGATTTTCTGGTGACATTTATCACTGCTTGTTGCATGTTGAAAATCATTTTGTGCTGCAGAAAACATATAATTTTTACTTAATTGTCAAAATTTGCAAATTCCCCACAGAGAGAGAAGCAGATGGAATTTTCTAAAGTACAGAAAGTTCTTCCCTGGGTTCTCCACTGAAGCCTGCAAAAGTCCTCTAACATCTAAGGACAGAGAAGTAAGCCAATGCTGAATATGTTAAAAATCTCACCCAGCTTTGCACATTTGCAATTTTGATGCATTGGCAGCATTTCTTATGGTGATGGAGGAGTGAAAAAGTGATTTGTGTACATGTTTTAAGAGGGTAAGAAATCCTGCTGGCACACAGGAAAATTACTTGCTTTATTTCATCTCATAATGTTATTCACTTAACGTGAACTGAAAGCTGTTTTTCTCTGGCAGGAGAAACTTCAGGGCTTGTTTTTCTTTCTGGCAATCATTGAAGGCAGTGCTTCTCTAGCTGCGCTGGAAGTAGTGTCTTTTACAAGTCTTTCTGCTCTCCAGATAATTAACTTGGTGGCTCAAAAGTAAATTTGAAAAAAACAAGAACAACAAACCAGCCAACCAAACTAAACATTTAGTGCTTGCTTAATGCAACTCTGAAGGATTTCAGGCAGTTTGGGGGAATTGTTTGAATATGACAGTGTGAAGACAGTTCAACTAATGAAGTTTCTGGACTGAATGTATTAGTCTGAAATAGTTTATATGCAGCTTTTTTTACTGTATTTAATTAGAAAGAACTCCAAGAATTAGGAGGGTGACATACACATTTGTGGTCTGGAGACAGGAACACCTTGAAAGTGCATTGTCTTGGTCTCTGTTAAAGCACTCAGAACATTGCGGAGTGGAGACAGCCTGCCAAAATTTGGTGCTGTGTAAGAAAGGAAGCAGAGGGAATGGCTCTTGTTTTAGGGGTACAAGAAGTCACATAGCCCTGAAAGAGGGGATGGACAACCATAAAGCAAACAGCAGAAAACTCTTCAGCAGCTCTCAGCTGTACATCTCTGTTTCCTCCCAGGACCCCTTATCTTCTCTCCCTGAATCCTCACCTAGGCTGGAGGTGAAGATCATTTTCTGGCCTTTATCCTCTGTAGAAGGACACCATGTCCAGAGTGCCTTTGGAGAGTGGTGTCTACTCTGTCTTCTTGGATTGTGCCCAGGATTTCTCTGGAGACAAATTAGCTTGGGGGCTAGGCTACCTCAGAAGTCATGGAAATGATTTAACATTATGGGGAACACAGGCCAGTGTTTCATGTCACTTTCTGAACCTCTTTAATTTATTATTCTGGTCTCTGCAAGAATATTGAAGGGTATTGGCACAAGAGAGATTTTATATGGATAGAGCTCCAAAATACCAGTGCTTCCTAAGCTTGATTAATTTCTATATTAGCATTAAAGTTCAGTAACAGGATTTTTACATTTAAAATGTAAAACCTTATTGGAAGCTGTCTCATTCAATATGCTGAGTGGCCTCCTGCACTCCAGATAATTCTGAAAATTCAGGAATTTAGGAAGCAGGTCTGCTCTTCTTTTCTTTCTGAAAATGTTTGGTTTGTCCAAAGAGCTATGCTGAAAGTCAGGGAAATCTTGAGCATCTTGGCAACAACAGAAGCAAATGTACAAAACACTTTTACTTCCACTCAGATGGCAGTAAACCTGAGCAGAAATATGAAAATGAAAAAAGAAAGAAAGGTGAAATCCCAAATGGAAAAAAAAGGCTAAAGGCTGAAAAGGAATACCCTCTTGCATTTACTGAACTGGCCAAAAAATAACTGAACAGAGGTGAAGAATTTAAAAGACTTAACATTTATTAGTTGAAACATTATTATTACTAAAGTTAGAGGCAAAATCAAGTAATTAGTGAATCAAATATTGCAGCTAGAAAACAGGGAAAAATCTTCCACACTGAAAATGGATTTAAATGCTATCTGATGTTTTTAAAAAATCCAAACTGCAACAAACAATTTACATTCCAAAGATTCCAGGGACAGGCAGTGTATTTTTTTCAATGTCAGTTAAATTTAATTTTAAGATAATTTTTTTTCTTATGCTACATCAAACATTGTTCCTCCAGCATAATAAGAGCTGTTCCTCTGTAGAACATCGCTATAGGAATGGCTCGGAGCAGAAAAATGCAGATACTTGTCACAAGCTCTGTGTAAAATGATGAAGGTTATAGCAGCTGTTTGTGTACTTTGATTTTCTTCTTTTCTGGAAAAAGAAGAAAGTGAAAACCAAATCTTACACTCTATAAGTATTGCAAGTCTGTTCTTATCTTGCTGTTCAATTCTTTACAGTCTCTTGAGGCTGTATTGTGAAATTGCAGTTCAGCTTTTAAGTGACAAAGACTCATCATCTCCTGGGATCATGGTAGCTCATAGTTCATACCCTATGAAGTTATCTATTCATCTATTCAGTGTGGTTACAGATGCAAGCTGAAGTTGTTCCAATCATACACAAAAAAGTTACAACAAATATGTCAAAGTAATTTTAATTCTAGTGGTTTTAAAAGGAAATTTATTTGGGAAGTGGGGTGGGAGGGTAGAGGGGTTGCATTTTTTTCAGGAAACTTTTTAATGAAAAACTCAAATTTTCTTTTGGCATTCAGTTTTAAAGGTTTTTTTCTCTTCTTCTTTGGCTTTTCTATTATTTCCCTTCCAGTTTCTCCCTCCTCTCCTCCCATGGAAGAATAGAAGGGATGGAGAAAGAGAACATTAATAAGAATTGGCAGAAGGATGAATGATGTCTACCGGGAACAAACTGGACTTGTTGATTGAATATTTTCAGTGGATCACACCAGAGTGTGTTTCTATTCTGGTTAGTTGCATAGTGAAAATTTCAGCTTTGTAGAAGACTGGCATGATCCATAAGTTATGCTGTTCTAGTGTGGTCAGCTTTGGAAAACTAGATGACTTGTAAGGGTGACTGGGCTTTCCCTTGCAATATCTGTTCCTCTTTCTTTAATGTCAATTTTTAAAAATATCTGATTTCATGAGGGGAAATAGGAAAGGTAGTAGTCAGACTCATGCAACCTTTTGTTTCTCTTAAAGGCCAAGGTCCTTCATGACAGACAATAGACTATGAACTTCCTTGTTCTCTTTCTTGACACTGAGCTTTTTTTTTTGTCTCAAGTTTATATTGGGGCTATTCGTGGTCAATATTCTACCATTTATGATGCCAGCAAGAGACGTCATTTATTTGTATGATGCTTTGCATTATTTGACTTGATAATTTATTTGTTGGCTTACTGTAAGCTTAAGTATTATCTAGTTCCATAAAGTTTAATTGGGTGCCATTTCCTTACACTTTCTCATGCATGTTTATGAAAGGCAGTTGCAACTTTTCATAAGTGCAGAAACATCCTTTGATCAGTCTGTGCTTCTGTAAATTAGTTTGGTGCTTCTCTTCTGCTTATTAGAAGACGAAAATTATCACATGGTACTAGATTAGCCAAACAAACAGAAGTATTACTTTACAACCTTGACCGTGACATATAGTCAATATAAACCAAGTATCTTCTTTGAAAAGAGCTGCAATTATCAAGGATGCCTTGGATTCTGAATGGAGCAAAATCTGCCTATTGTTACTTGAATATGTTTGGCTTTCCAAAGATACCTGAGATAGCAGTGATATCAAGAGCCTCTCAGGTGAGCAGAGATATTTTGTCTCAAAGATGATAAGGAAGTTTGTGCGAGAGAGGCACTGAGGTGGTTAGACATAACTAGATAAGAGTAACTAAGTGCGCCTGCTCTCCACTGTAAATTAAACTCTAAATCAGGAAAAATCTTCTTCACATATTTTACATGTCTGACAGGCTTATGAGTCTGTGCTGCACCCAGTCTCCCAGACAGCTTTCTGGCTTCCTCTGCTCCTACACAGCTGTCCATCATGCTGCTGCCGCCGAAAAAAAGCCTCAAATCTAATTTATCTTCTTTGCTGTTAATGGCAATACCTTTTTCTGTTATGGTTTCAGGAGGTCAGCTGTACATTGAGAGGGAGTAGTGCTTTCAACCTTGACACCTCTGGCATGATCCTGGCTGCTCCTCCACTGTCACTGTTATTCCTGATTTCTCAAAGGAGCAATAGGTGACAAGTGAAATGGTCTGTTGCCTTTGACCTTGGGATGAGAATGAGTGAAGGAGCATGTTCACTAGGGATTCTTGGGATGAGAAAGGGTGAAGAAGCATATTCATCAAGGCTGCAGAGGACTGCCAAGGAATTCCACTACATCCATTGGCAATAAGCTTGTGACTTAGATAATACATCAGTCATTTTCCTGCTGACCATCCTCAGCACCACTCACTTCGTCTGGAGGCTGATCACTTTACACAAACAGTATTGACTCATTTCCATGTGATACTCAGGGGATTCCCCAAGCATATAACCATTTCACAGTCAGTGTGGGAATCTGCTGTGAGTCGTTTGGCCTGAAAGTACACACATTGCTTAAAACTGACAAAAGTAGTGTTGGAAGGAAAAAGCAAACAGTTAAAATTATTAGTGTCATATGCTATTAGGCAGAGAAGTCTCATGTCTCACATCTGTAAACCTGGCACAGCATGTGGCATGAGAAGAAATGATGTACTCAGGTTACTGGAGGTTGCTGAAAGTGCTTCTATGTGCCTCTAAGTTCATTTAGCCAGAAAGTAAATGGGATTTAACCTAATGAAGAATAATGTTTGATGTGTAGCAGCAAAATAAAAATTTTTTTCACTGCATTTTTAAACCAAATACCTGGTATTTAGGGAAAAAAACCCTAGCAGTCCAAAATGATAGATTATGGATATTTTGTAACATTTTGAAGAATCTCTCCTAATCTCAGTGGTTACTTAATATTTATAGAGCAGTGAGAGAGCAGATCTTGTGCTGGAAATAGTCCTGCTTAGAGCAGGAGGTTGGACTAAATGTTCTTCAGAGCTCTCTGCCAACAAACATTTCTACAACTATGGTTATTTGCTCTCCCAAAGAAGCTCAGAGCTGTGCCTCACTGTCACACACTGGTTGTGCCAGCTTTCCTGTCAGTGAAGAGGAAATCAAACATTTACTCCCCTACCCTACAGGGGCATGGGGAGGAGGAGTGTATTTACACAGTGGTATGAAAATGTAAACTAGGTGTCACAGGATTATTACTAACAGCCATTGCATTTTGGAGCAGTTTTGTACGAGGAAAATTATTCGTCCCTTCCATGTTCTGTACAGGGCCTTGAGATAAATATGGTTGAATTGTTTATTTTTTGGGGCAAAAAGTGGTTTGCAACCTGAGAAGCTGCTTGGGCATTTCTTTTCAGCTGTCCTAAGGACAATCAGCAGATTACATGAAATAAAGTGGAGGAAATCTTACTGGATCCCTTCCTGTGGGATGAAATGTAGGTTTGAAGGTCAAAAGAGATCCAATTTTAAAACAAGGTCTGCCACACACCCACTGTGGGTTTTGGGGAGCTCCTTCAGGCCTTCTTTCCACGTATGCTAGGAGCAGATTGTGGAATGCAAGGGATATTTAAATAATGTTGACAGTGTGATATATCTGCAAAGGTTACTCAAGACTACTTAGGGCAAACAGAATTTAAGTGTTTCTTTTCCCACGGGGCCTCCTTTAGGAAGGGGTGCCCTGGGTGATTTCAAGGTGATCACAAAAGTCAGAGCCATGACATCCAGCTGCGTCACCTCACCACACTTGGCTCAGCTTTCTGATCCACATGACTTTCAAGGGTGCACACAGACTAGAGCTACACTGGAAGCCCAAAAACAAGAGCGCAATGCTAAAAGGTGTATTTACAAGTTTTCCATTTCAAAATCCTCAACCTTGTTTATAGAGCTCAGAGGACCTTGGGGTCTGATTCCTCCCATAGTTTTTCAAAGTAACTAAATAGTCTTTGGACTAACATATACATTTGTCCCATTTGCAGATGAATGTTTCCCCATGCCTACCTCTCCAGATGGATGATATGAGATTTGGCTTGGCTGGAGATTTCTGGACAAGACAGTGGGATGAAACAAGTTTTTTGAAAGCAATTCTCATTGTGTCCTACAAGGAAATGAAATGAACATTCAGTGAAAGAAAGTTTAGTACTAGGTATGAGGAAATATTGTTCTAATAAATTCCAACCTTTAAACCCTCCTTGACTGTGCCATTTCTCATGATAGTTGT
This sequence comes from Brachypteracias leptosomus, assembly GCA_013401335.1. Lineage (NCBI taxonomy): Eukaryota > Metazoa > Chordata > Aves > Coraciiformes > Brachypteraciidae > Brachypteracias > Brachypteracias leptosomus. The sequence continues at coordinate 42,332 of VYZX01027892.1, read as the reverse complement.
TTATTGCTTTTTAGACAAAAGGGCAAGCTCATGCCATAAATACGTTTCTAGAGTGTTCTCAGCTATAAGCAAGTTTCTCAGGCTAATTCTGTTCTAGCTCTCTCCTAAAGCAAGATCAGCCACAAGGATGATTATTCCTCTGTGCTAAAATTTTCTGAGGAAATGTCTACATTTCTACCTGGATTGTTTTTTGCTAGAAGGTGAGAATACCAGCTTCACATACGAACTGACTATAGCTATCTCTTTTTTAACCTCACTCCCCTTAGTCTCATCTATTTACATTGCAACAGCACCCACAGGCCTTAACTGGGGAGAAGTCTCCATGGCACTAGACAGCGTACAAACACAGAGGAAGATACTGAAGAGCTTGCAATCAAATAAACTAATATTATGGTGCCTTTTCTCTAGCTACAGGAGAAGAGACTAAGAACCCAATTAGATTAACATCATGCTTAGCCCAAATCTACAAGATTACATTTGCAGTCTCTTCCTGACACTCTATCTCTTGGAGGGCACTTGCATTAAATAAACCATATTATGGATTATGAGACAATATCAACTATGTTAATTCAAGTGAAAAAAAAATCAATAGGAGAACTAAACAAAACATTGTGTTTGTCTCTGCATTTTTATAAATTCAGTTATTTGCTAAATCTTTTCCTGGTGTGAAGGTTTTTTGTTCATCGCAGGTTTTCTACATGTGGGTATTCTTTCAGAAAAATTAAAATGAACTGAGATCAGCTGAAATGAGGCAGGCCTGCTATTGGGTCTGATGATGCAGAAATCATAGTGAATATTTTCAGGGTTATATGACCACTCTTTTGGCTATATGTGCATCTGATCTGCTATGATTATCATGAAAGTAATCCTAATGAGAAATTTTGAATGCCTCTCATGATCCAAAGAGGTTGATAGGATGCAGGACTAGCTGCTGAGATGTCTATGAGGAAGGCCCCTCTTTATACTTTAATTCACAGTAAACTTGCCTTTGAAGAAAATACCATAAAATCAGGGATGAATATTTTTGCCACACTTTGCCTATTCAGCATAGGCCTGTATAAATAATGATTATTCGACATGGAGAAAAAAAAATTATCCCAGAGGTCCCAATAACAGAGGAAAACCTGTTTTGTGTAAACCAAGTGAAAGATGAGCCATGCTGGCATTTCTATTATACACATCCAGTAAAGCTAAAATACACAGAAAGCTAAGTGTTAACAAAACAGAAAATGCCCTGAAGATACAGTTAAATATATTCCCAGTTACCAGCGGGAACTTTATGTAGTTAAGAATTCAAGGTGTTATTAACAAAATGTTGTCAATTAAGAAGAAAAAAGTTAAGGGAGATCTAAAGACATATTCTGAACTTGATAATGTGGCAATTAACAAGGCAAGAAAACTGTCTTATGGCAAAAAATTAGGAGAACCAAGAATGAACAAATACTGCTTTTTCCCAATCCTTCCTGAATGAAACGAGGCTTTCAGTTTTCTGTTAAACTGGCAGAACTGGGAATAAGGGAACAGTACTATAAAAGGTCTTTGCTTCATTTGCTGTTAATGAGTTTAATTAAGCTTTAACTTTTAATTTATTGCTTGCACATTTAGAGACACATGTTGTGCATGATCAGTGTTTTCCTTCTAATTTGTTGAAGAGCCAGAAGAGGTACATTGCACTCACCCCTGACCCTCCTCTGTTCCTATCTGCAGCCTCCACAGCTTCCTGTCTGTGTCAGATCATCAGCTGCTCGTGCCACCCTAACTGTCACATGTGTGTGGTGGTTGCACAAGTAGAATTGGACATAGATGTTATTTGAAAAAATACTTTTGACAGCAACATTGAAGAAAAATGCCTCATGTTCCTACCTCTGTCCACAACGACACAACCTGTGTGAACAATTGCAACCCTATGAGTAAAAACTTCAAAACTTTCAGACAATTTGTAATTGCTCCTGTGCTAGACAGGTAATGATCAGCTGCTCCAGCCAAATGCACGTAAGTGTCTGGGGCCTGTCTGGGATTCATTTCAGGGTACAAAAAGAGCTGGCCAATGTCGCTGTGGGATCTCCCTCCATTATTTTTCAGCAGTGTTGGAAGACTGGAGAGATCCCAGACAACTGGAAGCTGGAAAATATTGTCCTAATTTTCAAGAAGGTTAAGAAGAAAGACCCTGGTAATCAGAAGCCTGTCAGTCTCACTTCAGTGTCTGGTAAAATGGAGAAGGTTATTCTGGGAGATATGGAAAAACACTTAAGAAACAACAGTCATTGGTCATATCTAGCACAGGTTAAGAGGAAAGTCCTGTTTAGCCACCTTAATTTCCTTTTATGACAAGGTACATACATCTAATTGACTAAGGAAAGCCAGTAGACATGGATTTATTTATTTTTAAGCAAAGCTAAAGCTTTTGACACTAGCTCTTACAGTCACCTGGTGACTAGCACACAGCTAGACAAGTCCATAATACATTGGGTGAGCAATTGACTGATGGGTCAGGTTCAAAAAGTTATAGTAAATGAGGTTATGTCAGACTGGCAGTCAGTCACCAGTGAGGTTCATCAGGGCTTAATTCTAGGGCCAGTGTTTTTAAATGTTTTTATAAATGATCTGGACACAGGAATCAAATGTACATTAAGTAAGTTTGTCTGTGATACTAAACTAGGAGGAGCTGTGGACTCTCTTAAGGGTAGAGAGGCCTTACAGGAAGATCTGGAGAGATTAGGGAGCTGGGCAGTGACCAACCACATAATATTTAACAAGAACGAATGCTGGATTCATCGCATTGGACAAGGTAGTCCTGGGTGTATGTACAAACTGGGAGATGAGGGGCAGCCCTGCAGAAAGAGATCTGAGGGGTTGGGTTGATGGCAGGTTGAATATGAGTCAGACGTGTGCCCTGGCAGCCAAAAAGGCCAACCATGTCCTGGGATGCAGGCAGTGCAGCACAGCCAGCTGGTTGAGGGAGGTGACTGTCCCACTCTGAACCGCATTGGTGTGGCCCCACCTTGCGTAATGTGTGCAGTCTTGTGTGCCTCAATAGAAGAAGGACATTAAACTATTAGAGTATGTCCAGAGGAGGGTGATCAAGATAGTGAAAGGTCTCGAGGGCAAGACTTAAGAGGAGCAATTGAGGTAATTTGGCTTGTTCAGCCTGGAAAAGAGAAATTTGATGGGTATCCTCATGGAGGTCTACAAATTCCACAAGAGGGACAGTTAAGGGGGAGGTGCTGATCTCCTCTCTCTGGCGACCAGCAACAGGACACAAGGAAATGGAATGAAGCTGTGTCAGAAGTTCAGGCTGCACGTTAGGAAAAGGCTTTTCATTGAGAGGGTGGTCCATACCTGGAAAAGGATCGTAAGGTAAGTGGTCATACACCAAGCTTGTCAGAGATTAAGGAATCTGGATGATTCTCTTAGTCATATAGTTTAGTTTCAAGTAGTATGGTGAGGAGCAGGAGCATGGTGAGGAGCAGGGAGTTAGACGCAACCTGATCTAGTGGGAGGTGTCCCTGCTCATGACAGGGGGGTTAGAACTAGATGATCTCTAAGATCCCTTCCAACCCTGACAATTCTATGATTCAATGATCCTTGTGGGTCCCTTCCAACTCAAAATACTTTGCCATTCTCTGTTTTGGAGGCTTGAAGCCCAGTGCTGCCTGCAAGAGGTGCTCAGGAGACAGTGATGGGCACAGGGCAGATCAGAGGAGAAAATCCTTTCCTGACATGCAGAGAACAGAGCCCTTGTACTTTCACCCTGAAAGACAGGGGGATGGCTGTCTTTATCTCTGCCCTATTCTATCTTCTTCTTTTAAGCCTAGTGTCACCTGGGATCAGTCTACTTGCAGACCGTCCTGTGAGCAGTTCAACCAGCAAGAAGGATGTTGAGGCAGATTGAGGGAGAAGCAGCCTATTCTCGCAAAAAAGAGGATAGAGCAGGACTGATGTAGTGGCAGGATCCTGACAGCCATTTTGGGGAAAGGAAGTACTATGGGATCTCTACCTTACCCTAGGCAATAGCAGCAATGTCTAATAGCCTTGAGAATATCTGTCCCTGTGTTAGCTTGACCCCCACATGGTGCTCAGGGCAGATACCTCTCACATTTCCTCCTCGCCAATTTGTTTGTTTCTGTTGAGATTCCTCCAGCCTTCCATACTGTTTTGTAGCTACTGTCACTGCTTCCCATATTGCAGAAGCAAAGGTGACAAAGGGAAGCACGATAGGCAGGTGAAGAGATGAGGGTATAACATGCACAGGAATGGCACAGGTTACTCTGCTGAAGCCGGAGAATATGGGACACATATTTTGTTTGTTTCTTGGCCAAAAATGCTCTTGACTGTGATGAGCTGTTTAGATATGTGCTATGAGGCTGAAGGGGGAAACCAGGTCCCCAAATGTTCTACTCCTATCATTCCCCAGATGTCCATTTCCTAGAGTACTCTATCCTTGGCCACAGGGGCTACGTTGGACTACAACTCACAGTCATCGCAGATATCTGTCTTTGGATGTTAAGGCTGTGTTTGGAGAAGAGTAGGATGACTTTAGGTTTCAGTGTGTACCTATCTAACAGCTGGTTTAGATCTTGTTTTCATGATGTCCCTCATTGGAATTTTTGGAGTGACATGACTCAGCAAATACTGGTTTTTTTCTTATGTATGCAAATAAATAAAGCAATGTTACAGCTCGTAGCACCTCTGAATATGTTTCAGTTTTGTTACTGGCTTCGCTTTCTAGACAGCTCTTTAAAAAGGCATACAAGAAAAGATAGAACAATGCTGTCAGATTGTACTGATGCCAGAAACTATGCTACTCATTAGATTTTTTTTCTTTTTAAAAGTTTTATTTTTCAGTTCAAGGTTTGCTCTCTTAACCGAAACTATTTGCACAATCAGGAGGATATTAACAGCCTGCATGTCTTGGTATAATGTCAAAGTGCCTGGTTGATTTATTGTTGTGGAAAAGCCAGCTTAAAGCTAATCAGTAGGTAACAAAGTATATCATTCATTTGCAGGAAAATGTCGTAGTAAGATTTAATTAAACAGGAAGTCAATGAATAGTTGCTAATTCCCTCACTCCAATTTTTTCAGTGCTTGCCTGTAAACCTAATGTTTGCCTGATATAGTTATTCTAGGTCTAAAAAACACTGTGAATTGTGTTGTGTATCACAAAATTATAGGAAACTTCATGGATGGGATGTATATTCACCTTGTATAAATGTATGTATGTGTGCTGTGAATATATAACTGACTGAATGATTAGGTATAAGGTAGTCACAGAATCACAGAATCACAGAATGTTAGGGATTGGAAGGAACCTCAAAAGATCATCTAGTCCAATCCCCCTGCTAGAGCAGGATCACCTAGATCAGGTCACACAGGAATGCATCCAGGGGGGTTTTAAGTATTTCCAGAGAAAGGAGTCAGTCATTACTATGCTGATCTTCTGTTGGGCATCCTGACCTAAGTTTAGTTCCGCAACTAAAGGCCAAATCCAAACCAGAACACAAGTACCCATGGTTTAGGTAGAGTTCTTGGTGTACAGTGTAGGGTCCCAGATTCAACATCTGGTGTTTACAAGAGTGAGTTGCCTCAGGATTGCAATACAAAAATCTGTGTATTGAGTAGGTAGTTGCCTAGAGCTGGCCAGCAGAAAAGCTGAGGATGGGGCTGTGCCAGATCACCCCACCTTCCTGGTGTTAAACACCAGTCCCTGGTATCTAAAGTGGCTGTAGAATCCAAGATCTTCCTCTCTGTGGGATTCAGATCATAATATTATCTTCTGAGGAAACACCTATAGTTATTCTTTGAAGCACTAAAACATGTCAGCAGCACCTGCATCCATCTTTTCTGTAATGGGAGACTAATGGGGTTATCCATCCCATTAGTGGACCCAAAGGGCTCCAGCCTGCTGTCCTGCACCTGAGTAGAATGTTCTACAGCAGTCTGCAAGGCTGCCTTGGCCAGGGTATTTTCAATGCACCTGCCAGTGCTCTTTGTGCTGCCAGGAAAGTGGCTCATGGGGTTTGGAAAAGCATATTTGGAAGGAACCCAGGGATCCTCTGCAGGGATGAGCTGAATCCTGCAGGACCTTAAACTAACTCAGAAAATATCTTGGTTTTAAATAGAGGACTACAAGTAGGTGCTGGTGTTGATTTTCAACTACTCTTTAGGCAGAAGAAGGTCAGCTACTGACTTTGGCACATAATGTCTGCATGTAAAAAGAAGAATCCAGGGCTCTCACTTCTCAAATGAGTGCCTCAAAGGTCTGAATTACTTTTTCTTTTTCTTTTTCTTTTTCTTTTTCTTTTTTCTTTTTTCTCTTTTTCTCTTTCTTCTTTTTCTTTTTCTTTTCCTTTTCCTTTTCCTTTTTTCCCCTTTCCTTTACCTTTTTCTTTTTCTTTCTGTAACCTTTTTTCAGTAGCTATTACTTTATTGAATGAACTGCCCTTTGGAGACTCCATTGTCAGACACTGACTTGTCCTTGTAAACTTATCTTGGCCCCATGAACACAGTGTGTTAGTTTGGAGTTGGGGGGTGGGGGCTATTTTGAAGAGCAGGGGGAAGCCATTTAGAACTGTTTATGGAAGCAAAATTAATTTATTTTTTAAATTTTTGGCTGATGCTGTCAAACTTGAGAAAAAATCATTAATAATTCTCTTTTACTCAGTCCTGCACTTTTTCATAAGTAAAATGTTCTTTTGATCATGTTCCACTGTTTGAGTGAACCCATGGAAATTAATGACTGGTTTTAGGTATGACAATTGCAGCCTAAAATAGAACAAAACACCCACTGCAACTTATTCACTAGAGATTTTTGAAAAGGAGGGGAGGTCAAGTAGGATGAAGGTTGTGAAGATCCTGTAAATCAGTTGATATCTAATAGAAACGGAGATTAAATGTTAAGAATCAAGGGGAGTGATTGTTTATTAACATGTTGATTAATTATGTTTCATTTTTTTTTGTTGCTGTTGTTAAAAAAGAGACATACCATAAATTGGAGATAGGTTTCTAGTTGTAATAGAGTGTAGAAAAACACACCCATATAGCCATTATATAATGTATCACTCTAATACAAAGCAATTGCTTTTAGCACAAAACATGGGAAAGATGATAGCTTAAAAAGAGAAAAAAATACACAAGACTTCATATCTTGCATGATACAAAGTACAAAAATCTTTTTAAGAGCCCTGTGAGGGCAAAGATTCAGAAGAATTTAATGTCATCCTGTGTGCAATAAAGTGTCTCAGTTCACAATGTTACATTCTTTCTAAGAGCTAAAATAACAGAATCTGTGAGGAAAACCGGAGTACTTAGAGTTACCAGTGGAGGAAAGAGCAGCTGGTGGGAAGGGAGCACCTACTAGAGCAGAGGCTGCTCTGCTAAGAATGGCAGCATCAGGAACTGATAAACCTGGCAAAGGACTACAGGGTAATATAAACATTCAGGATGATTATAATTAAGGTCCTTAACTCTGGGTGGTCAAATAAAATGCAAACAATGTTTGTATGTCTAAAGCTTAAAAAAGGGGAAAGATGATGATAGTTTTGATATAAAACCAAACTTACTTTTCTATACTCAGTTTTATTTAAAATTCAAAATGGATCTACTGAAATAGCAATGATCTGTGAAAGAATCAAGTCTGAATTTTACCAAGAAGCTTGTATTCTTTAAAGATCTTCAATGCAAGATTCAGCTTCCTGCCTCTACCTTTTTGGCATTTTTCAGTAAATAAACTTTGATAGTAAAAACTAGTACAGGTGGAAGTAAAATTTGTTAAATGAATTAATGTAAAATTACTCTATTTGAGTGGTTCTGGCCATTTTTCTAAACTGCTCTACTGTAGCAATTCTTGTAGGAATGAAACATCTTGGTAGATAGGCATGAATTTAATTTAAAAAAAACATTTTTAGAAGAAACAGGAGCAACCAGCTATTCAGAAAGCACTGTGAAGCAATGAAAAAACCAACAGTATCTGCAAGCTACAGGATTTCTGACTACCACCTTCAGCTGATTTTACTATGAAAGAGTCAGTAACCTAAGTGGACACTCAAACAGAGAAATCAACACTATAAAATTATGTATATTTCATGGATTGTTTTCAAGCAAAGATTTTTAATCCCTCTTTACAAACAGAAATCAGAAAATGATAACTGTATGTGATCACAAAGGAGCAAAAAATAGGACTGACTCCACTGAGAAAATGAATTAAGAGACAGTAAATACCTGTCTCTTGTATTTACTTTAATTAGTTTCTTACATTAATTCTTAAGTAACTGAGAAATAGGCAGATGCAACAGTTCACAAATACAACACATACATAAAGGCTGGGATATAGCTCAGAGAATGTGTATGTTTTGTTTGTTTACAATAGGCCTATAGCACCATTTTCCTGACAAGACAAGTGAGGACTTTGTAGAAGTGTTGTTAGGATAGAAATGAAAAAAATGTGGTTGCCTTGCATGCAAGGTGTAGGCTTCCAGATCCTGAACATGTTGGTGACAGTTGAGGAAGCAATCTGACTACTTATTTTTTTTTACAGATTAATTAATTTGAAAATTAGTGTTTTTAAATAACACAAGGACCTTCGTGTCTACCACAGTGATATGGAGTTGCAAAAAACAGCTGTTGAAACTCAATGAATGCACAAATTGGGCATGTCCACCAGAGGAAGAGCATCAGCTGACACACTTCTGCAAGGAGAAGAGACTAACCAAGACCAAGGAGCACCACTCTGACCACTCTTCTAGAAAAGACACCTGAAATTGTTATGATCATCAGCCTATTATCTCTTTCTGAAAAGTTTCCTCTTTCCTTCTAATTTATAACCTTTCTCAACCTAGATTATGCCACTCTGACATTTCAGCATTCGTTCATAGATTCTTCCAACAGAAAACTTATTATTAACCCCCAAATTATTAAGCAATTTCTTGTCCAGCAACTGAACAGTATTCTTATTATATTTCTAAACCTCTTCAAATCCTGTAACTAGATTATTAACTTTGAGGCATGGTGGCTGAATTTTACTACTGCACCACAAGTTTCAGAATAACAACCCCAAAGTCTTTTGAGAGGGATGCCTCCCCAATGAAGTCACTTGAGTGCACTGCCAGAACAAGAAGTGAGAGCAGCTTGTGCAAATGTGTTCTTGCTTGTGAAATATCCCCTCTGTCCTTCAGACCCCAGTTCTGCTGCAGCACATGGAGCTTCCATGTCTGTCTGGAAACATATCAGGAATCCAACCAGCAAAAAAATCCTGCTTTAGTATAAAACTGAGGACAACCTGCAGGGTTGCCTAACAGGAACAGAGATATTTAGCTAGTGTAAAGTATTCAGTGTCTCTATACTGAATTGCCTTCAATGAAAATTTCAAACAGGGTGAAATTTTTAACTTTCAAGAAAAAATAACAGGGAAAAGGGCATGATGAAACTAAAAAAAAAATTTTAAAAATGTAGAAATATTGAATAATAATAATAATAAATGGGAAGGGAGGAGGTGTAAATGAGGAAAACTAAATTCTAGATATTTTGCCAGTGGTGACTTCCCTTTCCCTTCCTGCCCTCTGCTCCCCACATACAGGCACAAATACCTTCCTCTCCACTTTTCCCGGGAGGGGAACTGATTTTGCAACACTTCTGTGGTGAGCTCTTACTGATACAAACAGTCCAACTAACATCTCAAATACAAAGAAACTTTACACAATCAAGGGAGCAGGAGAGGCAAAATCAGCTGAGCTAACAAAGGTTTGGGACCACTGCGTTTCTTTGATCTGAGTGCATGTGTACTCCATTTGCCAACTGGCCCATGTTCGCCTTCTTACTGAATGACTTTCTGAATAGGGGTTGGATGGCTCTGTGGACTCTTTATCTCCATAGGTGACTCCAAGTCTCCACAGTTAAAGTGCCATCTGACTCAATTGATGTGATGACTTTGACTAGCAGGTAGCATACTGGTTTAAAGCCTTTAGGGTTTTGACACAGAGAGCTGACAAGACTCATCATAGCAAAAGAGAAAAAAAAAAGCAGCTCCTTTTTTCTTCTGATCCATATAGTTACATGATGTCATGCAACCAAAGGTGTGCAGTAACCACAAGTACAGATGAGCTCTGTCACTTCGATAAAGAAATTAAGGAAGCCTTTCTAGTAAAAAACAACAAGACCAAATGAAACAAAATAGTCAAAGAGGCGCTTGCCAGGGGAGGTTTAGATTGGATATTAGGGAAAACTTCTTCACTGAAAGGGTTGTTAAGCATTGGAACAGGCTGCACATGGAAGTGGTGGAGTCACCATCTCTGGAGGTATTTTAAAGAAGTTTAGATGAGGTGATTATGCATATGGTTTAGTGGCGGGCTTGGCAGTGTTGTGTTAATGGCTAGACTTGATCTTAAAGGTCTTTTCCAAACAAAATTATTCTATGGTTCCATTATTTTCTGTTAGCTGGTAACTGCTAACCATAAACAAAGAAATGAGCAAATGGATTGAACAGCCTACTAACCTGATAAATTACCAGAAGTTTGAAGAAGTTTATCTGTAGCTGTTGGTAATAACATTATTCACAAATATTTATTGTTTTAAAGTAGAGTTTATTCAGCTAAGCATTAACTTTGTGATATAGTGGTACACGTGTTTGCTCCAGTTTCTGGGCATCACATTTTCTCAAGGATAATCTCTTTAAAAAGGGGCTGTGTAATGAAAAGCTATGACTTCCTCAAACTATTTCTCAAAAATTATAGTAGTTAAATTTACTCAAAGTTTGCTATAAGGAAGTCAATGCAAAGAAAAAGTCTTGTAGCCTAAACCATTTTGTTTCCTAATCATTTAGCGAAGTGAAAGATTTTTTGTTGTTGTTATGAAAGAAGTTGGAAACTATCACACGCTCTTCCCAGACATATAACTCTCCCCTGCCAGAGGGCCCTGGCAGTTCAGCTTATGAGAATCTGCAGTGGGATTTCCAGAGGTTTAAAGATTCAGTTTTCCCCAATAAGCTCGACAAAGTCTTTCACAAATTCTCTGAATTCTACAAATAGATAAAACTAATGTGCTAATCCCATCATCCCCAATCCCCCAAAGATTTTTGATATTTCCTGTATTTTACTGGCCTGGAAATATTGCCATAGCAGCTTCCATCAGAATTTTCGAAGACATCTATGTTCTGCTCTTGTTGCAACTACAAAATGTAGGATAGCAAAGTGACATTTTCCTCATTTTGTAAATTATTCATTCTGCTACTTGCATTCTTCACAACTCAAACCAGATTTGGTTCTGACTCACATAAATGACTGGATGGAAGTTTTGGAAGGCTCTACCTTGTCCCTTTGCAGCTGAATAAACATCAGGCCAGGGAAAGACTGGTGTATACTGCTCAGTGGGCTATGACTGGGGCCATGGCTGAAACATAATGCAGAGGGATGGTCAGAATGCTTCACAGCATGTGAACTTTACTCCTCAGGACACTGTGGAGAGGACAATCTCTTCCTGAAATGCAATGGCTTGTAAGTGTGAAGACATTTCTTTCAAAATCAGTACCCTATTTCTTATTTCATGGATTTATCACTATAAGACTAATATGGCTATGTCCTTACTCTGCAGCTGGAGAAGTACTTGAAGATATCCACAAAGCAGATGGCTGGAATAGGAGTTACTTCCAGGGATTAAAAAAGGCTTCTTTTTTTTTGTTTCTGGAGCAGGCAGGTGTTCTCAGCAGCTGCAGGGCTGCATATGCTGGTTTATTTGGTCCCAGCCTCTAGATTTGGGGTTTAGCATTAGAGAAAAAAGGCCTAAAGGCTTAGGCCTGCAATATCTATTTGTATCTAAGGATTTTGGTTATTGCAGCTAAAGTTATTCACAAATTTTTTTTCATGAAGACTTCACATTGAGATCAGTACTGCATTCTGAGTCTCTATCAACAAAAAGTCCCCTCCCATTTCCTGTATTTTTAGCTTGTCTTGTGATAAAACAGCTCTTGAAAACACATTTGCACATGCAACCCTAAAATACACAAGCATAATACTGTTTCAGAAGACTCTCCCAAGTATCACTGTTGAAATCTCTGATTCTCTTAAATTTGTCCCTGTAAAATTCTGAACAAAAGTTTGGGTTCTTTTTGTTTGGGATCATGTTTTGCTTTAAATAATGCCTAAGCTAACTAACAGCTGCAACAGAAAGCTGAAAACTTTAGGGGCATGTATCATTATTCTTTGTGATGCCTTACCATAAATAATTAACATATTTTAATGCCTTAAAAGAATGCAAAAGCATCAGTTTTCATTCATCTATAATAAAAAAAGGAGGAGGAGGAGGAGGAGAGAGCTGACAAGAGGATATGAGATAGTATGAATTAAAGCTAATAAATAATGCCTACAGTATTAGTCATCAGTTTTGCCTTGCACATTCCATATGCTGCACACTGCAATGTCTTACAGTTAACTGTTTTAAAATGGGGTTGTTTTGTGTGGAAAGAGACATGTATTTTACTTAAGCAGAACTTCAGAAGTCCTCACTTCAGATTGGAATTAAGCAAAGAGAAATAAATCTAAACATTATTTTCTCTCACAGCTTCTTTTTCTATTTCTATTTAATGTGATATGATTCATAAATGTTTGATGGCCTATGGCTCAGTAAATGTCATTTTCTTGGCTCTGGGGCGAACTTCAACTTTGAGTGTTGATCAAAATGATATACAGTCTCCCTGGAACAAGTAGGGCAAGTACTATGTATGTGAAGGCCAGAATCTAGGCCTGTCAAAATAAATCACAAAACCTCAATTATATTCCAAGATTAAAAGGGGCAAGCCATTGGGGAAATCTAGGTCCAAATTTTAGCTGTGCTGCTCTACTAGTGGAACTTTTCTGGCTTTTCTTTAGCTCCTCACTTGCTGATAGAGCACTACCTTCTGTAAACTATAGAGGTGTTTCTTACATTACTAAACCTACTTAAAGGGACTATGGCATTTTTGACTAATGTTTTGAAATATTCTTTTGCCTAAGACACAATTTTTTTCCCCTCTGATCTCAGTGATGTGCTGACAATGAACCAAGGCAAGCCTCCTTCCATGGCATCATTCCCTTCTCTGAACCATGCTCAAAATCACAAAATCACAGAATAATCTAGATTGGAAAAGACATTTAAGATCATTGAGTTCAATCATTAACCTAACACTAAGAAGTCCTCATCTAAACCATGTCCCATGTCTACACAACTCTTAAACACCTTGAGGGATGGAGACTTCACCAGTTCCCTGGGCAACCCGTTCCAATGCCTGATAAACCTTTCAGTAAATAAATTCTTCCTAATATCAAATATAAACTTCCCTTGGTACAAATTGAGCCCATTTCCTCTTGTCCTGTCACTTGTTACTTGGTTGAGCAGATTGATCTCCACCTCTCTAAAACCTCCTTTTTGATAGTTGTAGGGAGCGATAAGGTGTCCCCTGAGTCTCCTCTTCTCCAGGCTAAACAATGCCATGTCCCTCAGCTGCTCCTCATAAGACTTGTGCTCTAGACTCTTCACCAGCTTTGTTGCTCTTCTTTGGACATGCTCCAGCACCTCAATGTCCTTCTTGTGGTGAGGGGCCCAAAACTGAACCCAGTATTCAAGATGCAACCTCACCAGTGCTGAGTAAGTGTTAAAATCGCCTCCCCAGACCTGCTGGTCACATTATTCCTGATTCATGCCAGGATACCATTGGCCTTCTTGGCCACCTGGGCACACTGCTGGCTCATGTTCAGCTGGCTGTTGATCAACACCCCTAGGTCCCTTTCTACTGAGCAGCTTTCCAGCCACTCCTTCCCAAACTTGTAGCACTGCAAAGTGTTGTTATGGCCCAAGTGCAGGACTTGGCACTTGATCTTGTTGAAGTCCATCCTATTGGACTCAGCCCATCAATCCAGGCTGTCCAGGTCCCTCCGTAGAGCCTTCCTACCCTCAAGCAGATTAATACTCCCACCTAACTTGGTGTTGTTTGCAAACTGAGGGTGTTCTCAATCCCCTCATCAAGATCATTGATAAAGATATTAAACACGAGTGGCCCCAGCACTGATGTAAAAAAAAAAAAGCAGCTCTGATGTAAAAGAGGAGATAACCACATGATGCATGCATTTTACCAAGGCCTTTGTGAATTTTGGTGGTCTGTGCAGCAAGCATTGAACAGCTGGAATTGAGAAGGTGGAGGCTGATGCAGTCTGTTTCCAGAGTTTCATGGTGTACCTCCCTGTGAAGTTTTGTCACACAACAGAGGAAGATACAAGAAGATTCATTTTTTGTCTTTTTTGTTACCTTCCTGTGCTAACTTGCAAATCTCATCCCCTCACCTCCCAAGAGATACACAAGTACTGTGTAGGACAAGCAGATTACTCGGGCAACAGGCAGCTGGGCAGCCTTCCCAAGTTGAAATTCTTGGGTTTCAGTGGAAATGTTTTTGATTCAAAGTTTTCAGTTTCCAAAATAACAGCACTGATGAAGCATTTTTCCATAAAATATGGTTGCCTCACTAAGGCAAACAAGAACAGAATTCAGTAAAAGCAATAGCAGAAGAAAAAAGTTAGAGATATCAGCTACCATCCTGCACACTTAAATATGATTTTTCTTTGATGACATTTGTTGGTATTCATTCTATGAGTAATGAAAGCAATTAGCAATGGAAAAGATCTATTTTAGGGCTTCTCATCTGGCTCCTCAAGACATGAAGTTATCCCTAGAAATGGGTTATTACAACAAAAATGTTTTGCTTCATGTTTCCTGGGAACTGTAGCTGATACCCTGACACCATTGGATGTGCTGGTGCTTGTGTCTGTTTTCTACAAAAGGAATTTCAAACCAATTATCCTGTCATACTTGTAGATGTAAATTTTAACACCTTCCTCCTGAGTAGATGTTGAATCTAGGGCTTTCCAACCTCTTCCTACATGAATCATTCAATTACTAGACTATTAATTTAATGACAAACAAAAAAGAAAGAAGTAACATGAGTCCTCCTTTTCCATGTACCATAAAAGAAAAAAAAGAAGGTGACTGCCTTTAATGCATTTTGTAGGGAACCTGATCCCATCGGTGCATGTCAGGTGCTGCCTGGGAAAGCTGCCTGGATTTGAGCCTGTGGGAGCAGTGAGAGAAGGAGGCCAAGTTTGGAATGTGACTGGGATTAGATATCATGGTGATGCCAGCCACCTCTGCCCTGTCAAGACACAGGACAGTTCTGGACATGCTCAGAGGCACTATAGATGCTGAGTGAGTTCGCTATAAAATCACAGATTAGGGCTATGGCACTTAAATCTTGTTGAAATGCCAGTTTAGAGTCACAAAGCTTTCTGGGAGTGGTGAGGAGGAGAAGAAAAGGAAGATTTAACCCTGGTTTTCAATAGCTTTTAGTTAGCCAAAGACTAGACTGTCAAATTCTATTGGTCGTTTTGCTTGGCTTTGTGAAAAAGCACCAGTTGGATTTGTACATGTCTACCAAATTCCTTATGAATAGGTAATGACACAAGTTGATTTGGACAGCCTTGTATTAAAGCAAGGTGACTTTTCAAAGTTAATTTCCTTATGATCAACTTATAGTGTTTCACATATTTTCATTCTAAAACTGCTTATGATTGCTTTAATCCTCATGTTTTTAAACATCTATTGAGCAGTACAGTACATATCTTTGTCTTTTTCAGAATGAGTTTTTAATGGCAGTGTTTTGCACCTAGCTTCTGGGACCAGACAGATGCCATTTCCATCCTCTCTCCTGCCTCTGGCAGCATTTAAATAAGTCAGTATTTCAAAAGAACATGATGAAGTTCAGAAGTTGCTTTTGTTCAGTCATTAATGCCTTGGGAGAAAGTTTTTATCCCTGAAAGCACAGAGACAGACAGCTGTAACTAGATTAAGGAGAATGTCATTAGTACTGATTAAGTACACAACACTTTTAATTGTCTGTTTAGCTTTTGCACAATAAGACCTTATACAAGACTGTACTTTGTGATATTGGACAATTGGTAAACAAAATCATCCTTTTAGCTTTCAATAACTTTTTCATGCTACTGTCCTAAGCAAACTAAACAATTCCTTCTACTCACTTCACCTGGAAATCCCCTGTAGATGTTTTTGTTCTTTTTGGTGAGCTGAGCTCTGAGTTTTGGGTGACATCAGCAGCTGATGCAGAACAAACGCAGCCCCCTTACACAATTCTGTGATGGCATCAGCTAAATGCTGCCTTTACAGCCAGCATCAGTAATACAGCATGGTGAATGACAGCTTTTTCTCTAGCTTGGCCTTCTCACACAAGGCAGAAGAATGAGAACAAAAAGGAACCCTAAAATCTCACCTCTTAAGAGAAGGATATGTTAGTACAAGCCATGTGGAAGGCTGCCATGAGCCACCCTTCCAGTGAAGACCTCTCAAGCCAGCCAAAGGGTGTGTGCAGTGTATCCTGGAGTCAAGGCATGTCAGAGGCAGGACTAATTCACACAACACCATGGAAACCCTGGGATATGTTGAAGCCTATAAGGCAATGTAAGGAGACAGCACAGTCCCAGTTATGAGAAAAAGAAGGTTAAAGCATTTTAGCTATGTGAAATGCACACAAAACTTTTACAAAGAAGAACATCAGTGACATAACTAAGGAAACAAATTTGGG
>VYZX01027892.1:0-25687 GCA_013401335.1 Brachypteracias leptosomus | reverse complement strand
GGGGTGGGGAGGAGAGGAACACAAGACCTAAATTACTGGTGATAACCTCTCATCTAAGACAGGTTTGGATCAGATCATTAGAAGGTATTACTTGAAGTGATCATGGAAGTCAATGGCACAGCATGGGCTAATATCAGAAGAGACTGATTTCACAGCTAGACTGTACAACTGCCCTAAGTATGGCCATGAAAGAGGAGTTACCTTGAAGCTGCTAGTGGGTAATAGCAAAAACATATGAAATAACTGTGAAATAGAAGTTGTACGAGCATTTGTACCCCAACATATTTTACATATTGGCTTTATTGGACTTGTATGTGCTAGCAAATCCTGTTATAAGGGACATCCCCTCACCTAACTGTCAGAAGAATGTAAGATTTTTATTTCTTCCAAGGCCAAAGTTACGATCACAGGGCAAGCTATACTATTAAATGAAATTAGATGAGAAGAGTGGAAGAACAGGCATACTGAAGCTAACACATTTCTGGCAGAGAGGCATCATGAGTGTTGTGTCGGGATTGCACTCCATATCAGAGGAAACAGACTGAGAGAAGAATTTATGCCAAATTTACAAGTAAAACATAATCTTAAGCTAAGACACAGATATATATATGTCTCGCTGTTTTGCACTTTTCTTCTGTTTCATGGGAATCTCCAGGAGAAAAAAGTATTGCTGCTTAAAAAAGTTGGGGAGTTTTTAAAGCAATTTTTGGTCATGGTAAGACAAAGGAGAAGGGCTTACAAGAAACTTACCTTGCTGGAGACACTGTCCTGGTTAGTAATCAGGGACTGGTGAAAATGAAAGGTTTTGGAAAGAGTAGAAAAACTTCCAGTGCCTCAAATCTGCAGTGGGCATGCCAGTGGAGCAAGTAGCTTGCACGTAACAAATGAGGACAATATAAGTTTATTGCTTATGAAGAGATAATGGAACAGAATTTCGAGTTCAGACCTGCTTCCAGACTGTGTATTCAAACCTAAAGGTATTATTTAGTTTAATTATGTAAATTTTGTTTTGTAAAACAGGACATTAAAAGTAGCATACAAATGACTGACAGAACAGAGGATGAATGACCATGTTGTTTTGATGGATTAAAAGAAAAGGAAAATTTATTTTGGATAACACTTTGAGAAGAGCTATTCTTCAATTTCAGGCAAATAAACATCTTACTTGAGTATTCTTTTAAAAATCAGTCAAAGGTTTACAGACTTAATCTGGATCCTAGGAAAGTTAGCACTATGATTCCTATCCTTATCCACATGCTTAGGAGAAGTTCCCAGGCCAGCATTATGGAGTGCTGTAGAGGAATATATATTACTGTGCCAAAGATTATTTTCAGACTGCACATATTAATTTTGCCTAGTGAATTGTCCTGATTTTGGGAGAAGAGCTTTATCTCTGCAGAGTTTCTAAATGTCTATTACTGAATATGTAGCCTTCTTATAGCTGCTTTATTTTAATAAATGAGTTTGAAAAGGGTGACCAGAAATATCAAGACTTTAATTCCCCAGGCCCTCCTCTTGAATCATGTTATGGCATGTTCATATCAAGCTTGGAAGGTGCACTGCTTACAAGTTCAGTCTTGGGATTAGACTGCTGAAAATCTGTATCTAAAGCACTTTAAAAACCAGAATCTTAAAGAGTGGAGGAGTTAATAAAAATAACTCTTTGGGCTGTCCCAAACCTCCCCCAGGATGGCATGGTTATAGGAAAGGTCTAAGTCCATATTCAGATGAATCATAAATTATAAACTGTATCTAATAGTTAAAGAGGGAGAGATGCATAAAAATGTAACCTTCTGACCCTTCCTTCCCCAAACAGCTAAAGTTCTCAAGAATATGAGCTATTATAAATATTAGTATCTCCCCACAGAGCCTAGTTTGCTGCCGAAAATCCTGTTATGAACTTGGTTTTCATGTATGAGAGAGAGCATATGACAGTTTGAAATTGGGATTTGAGGGAATGTATTCATTAGTGTTCAAGACAATTGTTGCTACAGATGGTCAGACTCAGAGGTAGGAGAGACAGCTTAATTTTGAATATGGATGCTGGGCCAAGAAATGGTGTAGCAAGTTACTAACAGCAGTAAAGTGTTAAAAAAGAACGTATCTTCTTTCAGCCTCAAGATTTCATTCTGACTCCATAAAAGCTGTGTGGTAGAAGAGGAGTGGAGAGGGTAAAAGTCAGTTTTGATGCAGTATGTTTTAAACAAATTGAACTGTGCAGTACAGATTCCATTTACATCCAGGTGAAGCCTCAAGAACTAATATTGCTTTTAATCACTACTCTCACATGTACATAAAAATCAAAGACAAAATTCACAGCAGGCAGGTGAGGGTACAAATTCCAGGATGACATCCCTGATGACTTGGCTGCAATGCTGGCAACTGACAATGTGCCTTGGGCATGCCCAGACAAATGGTGAAAGATTTCCCCTGCACGAGTGGCACTAGTACAAGGGCAGCAATCTGAGTTGTTGACATTTTGGAGGATATTTCTCAGACTACTTGAGCTGGCAGCATGCAGGTTGCCTTTTTATGAACTACACATCTTATTAATAGGGAGGAACTTGGCTTAACATAGGACTGGCAGTTTCTTCAAACAAAGCTAGCCATGTAACACATGCCAGATGTCAAACTATAAACACTTACATACATTCAGATAATTTTATACTTCCAAAAATATATGCTCCCCCTTAACACTCTGCATTTTTTCATTCAGGCACTGCATATGCCTCCCCCTAATACATCTTCCATCTGTACATTTACCTCACATATGTGTCTCTATATAATCTCACATTCACTGCCAGCATTAGTGTTACACTTACCGAAGTTGTCTGTATCTTTACATTTCCTTCTAATGAACATAGAAATCAAATAGAAATCAAATTAACTGCTTTTCAGATCAGCTCTGTCCTGACTCTGTAGCAAGTTGCAGGTACATCACAGAGAGCTGTTATCTGATGCTCACAAACACTCAGATGCTTGCTTTCTCAATGAACTGGCCCCTTCAAACACACGGTGAGTCACCCCATTAACTAATGTGTCACATTTATTGGAAGAAGTATAGATGCACTTTTCTTGCAGAAGTAGATTATGACAGCCTGCTGTCAATTCAGTATTCCCCATATAGTTAAATATACTTTAAGCATTCTTGGAAAAAATATTTAATAAATGGTCATTCAACACAAATAAAGTGGAAAACTACCAGTATGCATTTATTTTTGTTTGGAATAACTTAACTTGCCAAAGGAGTTGGCAAAGAACTTGAGCAATATTTATGTTTAGGGAGTAATGCATAATAAAGCCATTCCACATATTTCACTGCTTGGCTTTTTTTTTTTTTTTAAATTGGAAATGCCCAAATGGAAACTTCTCATAATATTTAGTCCTATATTTCTGAGGCAGAGATGTAGGTTCATACTCTAAAAAATATAGCCAAATATGAACCTGATAAGTGTTTTTAAAAGTGTCTTATTTAAAGTATTTTTAAAGCTGGAAATGATGATTCATATCCTTGTTGTTGACCTAAAATGAAAAATAAAAAGATCTTCAGATTCAATGGTAGAGAGAAACTATCCCATTCTTTTGCATATATTTTTCTGTAGTTTCCAGTGGACAAACTTCACATTTCTTCTCCCATGATGGAAACCCACTATTTTCAAGTATTAAAATATCAGATGAATAAATAGCAGAAATTTCTGAACACAACAGCCTTACTGTAATCCTAAGAATGGCCCGTAGACATGTGGAAACCAGCACTTAAAGCTTTCAGAGAAAATATTCCTGAGCCATTTTTAACCAATGAATAATAGCACATAGATTAGAAACCTCTTCAGAAAGTAATCCAATCAAATAGGTCTAACTTACAGGAACAGAGATGGACACAAGTCACAGAGTGAAAGGAAGGAGTTGATTTCATGGCTCAGGACTAACAATGAGCCACTGAAATCTGAATCCAAACATAGATTTTAAGTCCCAGTTTCAGATGTTCAAAATACAGATTTATGTTGAGGTACATTGGCAATGTAAATAACGTTCCTGAATTATCTTACTTGATAGACTTTGGCTGGGGTGAGTTTTATATTGTTCAGCCTGTCCTTATCTGGTAAGTCTCTCTTTTCAGTTAGCTGCAGCTGGGGACCTGCAGCTGGACAGCCAGTTTGAGGGGACTGGTCTACCGGAGGGAATGCATAGGAGAATGTGCGGTGTACACTACTGCACTCTCTGTGGGAAGACTCTGTAGGTGTTTTCAGTTTAATACATTTAGTATTTAGGCAATCTCAGATAATTGAAATAATCTTTAAAAAAAAAATTAAGAAACATAATGCTTTAATGAGCNGGGATTGGACTAGATGATCTTTCGAGGTCCCTTCCAATCCCTAACATCCCATGATTCCGTGATTCCGTAATGGAGTTAAGGTCTTCTTTTAACTTAAAGACATTTTAAATAAATGGGATGGTCTGATTGCAAAAATAAGTTCAGTACATTCATCAGAACAGAAGATTTGGGAGGTAATAAGGAAAGATCGTTACATTAACAGGCACAGAACAGATTTGTACTCACTAGTTTGTTCAAAATCATCAACTAGGAGATAAACAATTAGTCATGAAGTAGTGTCACAACAGGCTAACCAACCTAACCAGGTACTAACATATTAATAACATGTTTGTAGCATCCTCTCATCAAAGCCCTGCAGCAAGGTGATACACCACATTGGTATGTACACTCAACTCTACTTCTCATTCTATAAAGAGCAGTAAAAGAGAAAATATGTAATGTAGCAATAAGATAGATGTACCACAGTCTAAAAATACAGTGTGGAGCTGTATCACACCTGAGCAGTCAGCTCACTGTAATAAACTGCCTGCTTACACTAACACCTGTGTGTGTTGACCCAGGCCACCAGCACTTGAGACTGGCCCTGTCAAATGTCAGTGCAGCAGGTTATTAAAGAAAATAAAAGGAACCCTGCAGAATTAGGGAAAGTAGCCAAGGTATCTTAGCTCTTCCAGTGATCAAAAGCTTGGAATTATTAAAGCATAAAAAGTATAGCTAGCTGTTGTTTTCCACAGGAAAATACAAGGAAAAGCAGTTTTCTCTATCTGGTACATTGTACAAAAAATTACAAATCTGAATAAAACATACTGGTAATATATTTTTTAAATGCAGGCTTGTCTGCAGCAGCTTTCAGAGGCTATTTATGCAAAATAGACTGACATATCCACTGCCTTCCCTGACAAGGAGACAGAAGAAGTTTGTCCACTCCCATTCCTCAGGCTTTCAAAAGAATGCCTTCATCCATCCCCAGTTCACCAAACAGCCAGACTGGAACTAGAAACCTGGCATGAAATAATTTATGACAGCTTGAATCTAATTCTCCTAACCAACATTTCTCCTTTCTTTGGGGCTCTCAATCTGTTTTGGAGAAGTAAAGAACGGAGTAATGTATCCTGAGAAATCTGTAACCTGTTCCAGTCTGCTGACAAGGGTAATGTTTTTCCCAGTTCTAAAAGACAAGTTCAAGTCTCAGAGACAGGATTAATTACTATCCCTAAGCATACAGCAGCAATTTGATTTATTTAAAATCATATTGGCCAGCTGGCCCATCCATTGCCTTTCTCTCTGACTACCACTCCCAACAGAAAGAATACTTCTACTTTTTTCCTCACCAGTTCAGACAAAACCCTCTGAAGTTTCAGGGCTGCACATGGCAGTTCTGGGTGTCAGAACATACTGACTATACTGGGAATATAAATGTGCTGCAGCACTGCATGTAGAGTTACATGCACATTTCATGAGCAGTGTCCATCTAGAAATGAAGTGGATATAAAGGAGAAAATGCACTGGAAGTCTAGACATATACGTATTTGTCTGGCTCCAAAAGTTTTGTGATTTTATTAGCATAGGGCTGAAAAAAAGTTTTCCACCACAAAATTGCCTACAAAGAAACATACAACTTTAAAAATGTCTGTTGAGGTTTAGGCTAGACCTACAACAGACACTCTCTGTTGACTCCTCTTCCCCTTCTCCCTCAATTAGAGAAAGAGGATAAGGGAGAGAGACTTATGACCCCCTCCCCTCCCAAATGGGAGAGGAAGGGAATGAGAGAGAGACTTCCAGATTAAAAAAGAAAACTAAAACAGCTTTAATGGAGATAATAATAATAAAAGGGAATATATACAAACATATACAAAACCCAGTATCGAACCCAACCTCCCTCTGATGGCAATTACAACACTGTCACCACTGAGGCTGTGGAGAAGGCACTGGCAAAGTCCCAGACTGGGCTCAGCAGCTGGCAGGAACCAGGTTCAAGAGCTGGGTTCAGGAACACAGGAATCAGGATCAAAGGCAGGGCTGAGAAGCGATGGCCAAAGGGAAGAGATAAGGGCCCAATGAAGGTAAAAGGCAGGCCTAAAGATGCCAAAGGGAAGAGCATCCAGTCATAAGGCTATACCGAGGGGACGACACAAGGGCAGAGACCCTCGTGATCCCTCAGCTTTCCACTGAATATGATGTATATCGGATGAAATCCCTTATTGGTCAGTTTAGGGTCAACTGTCCTGGCTGCTCCTCCCTGCACATACAGCCTTTCACTTTCTGCACCCCAAGATGTGGTACACAAGATCTAGCAGTGACCATGGTCTGCACACCAGCCCTTGGTAGTAACTTTAAACATCAAACGTTATCACTGCTAGAAGCAGACACTGTCTGTGAAAACATGCTGTTAGCTTCAGAAAGTGCAGTTAGTTAGCAGAGACTCAGATGAAAAGTAAAATCACTGAACAGAATTGTTTTGGTTCTAACTCAAACCAGGACAATGTCAAACAATTTTTCCTTGACTGTTTCAGGGGCTAAATTCAAGTCTTTTTTTCCATATGGAAGGAGGAAGGGAAATGAAGGTTAGAGGATGCACCAGTTTATCACTGGCGATGAGTCTTTTTTCAGCCAATCTCTTTTCAGTGGTGCTCAGCAATAGGATGAGGAACAATGTGCACAATCTGGAACACAGGAAGATCCACCTCAATATCAAGAAAAGCTTCTTTCTTGTGAGGGTGATGGAGCCCTGGAACAAGCTGCCCAGAAAGGTTGTGGAATCTCTTTCTTTGGAGACTTTCAAAATCCATCTGGATGCATTCCTGTGTGGCCTGCCCTACATGAACCTGCCTTGGCAGGAGGTTGGACTAGATGATCCCCAGATGTCCTTCCAATCCCTAACATTCTGTGATTCTGTGATTAAAGTAAACTTTTCATAACTCAGCTACCATTTACAATTCTCTCTAAGAATGTACTGAAACTTCTGTCTATGTGGAGACTTTTTCAGTTCACTCTGAAAATAACAATAAGCAAACAGAAATTCAAACAAATGCAACTGCCAAAGAATTCATATAGGCATGGGGTTGATTGTGCACTAAAGCAGTCACTAACACAGATTTAGAAACACAATGAATTTAATACACAGCTTAGGAATCTTACATGAAGTTCAACCTGGCCCAGGTTAGAAAAGACCTTTCATAATGTGAACATCTTCTTTTTTGCAAAGTGAAGAATTCACACCTCTCTAATGAAGCACCAGGTGAGAGGGCTAATGAGCAGTCAGTTGTAAGCAGTAGGAGAAGCAATGAAGAAAAAGAAAGAACTGGTAAAAGTAATTTATATAGGTTTCTTTCCCTTCAGACAAGACCATGGAAAAAAAATCGCTGCATCTGACAAAATGTTCTGTATATTCCTTTCTTCTAAGAGGCACAAAAACCCCTGGGCACAAGCAAGACCCTGAAGAGTGGCAGAACATGAGAAGCATTAAGCAGTCAAGTCAACTCTTGTCACTGTCTGCTTTAGTCTTGGCGAAGTAAAAGTCCACTTGCTTACTGGAATGAAGAAACAACTGTGGAAAACCTGTTTTATATTATGTCAATGGTGTATTTCTTGATTTATATATAGCCTCCTGGAGTAATGCTGCTTTGGGAGAACCAAAACATTTCATTTTAAAATAAGTTCAAGATCAGCTTCTGCAGAGTTATTCATATATGAGCAACAGCATGGAAGGAAAAAAAAAAAGGGGGAGAGGCCAACTATGAATATTATTTTAATATCTGCTTATTTCATTTTGGAGACTGACCCATGTTTTTCATGATGCAAGTCTGGTCCAGCATGTTTCTTGTATCTTGATTACTTTGCAGGCAAATAGAAGACATGGGCACAAAACAGATTTCTCTTGGGAAAGAAATCAAAACACAGCTGGGACAATATCTCCGGATAGAAAGAAAAAAATAGAAACTACAACCAAAAATGGTGGCAGGAGGATGCTGAGACTAAGAAATTAATTTATCAGCCTGCTACCACACTTTTTGAGTCCCTAAACAGCAAACAACTCAGGGTGTTCATGGGTAACTGAACAACAGAAGATCAGATAGGAAAACGGGCCCTTCTGTTAGTTGGCATGAATTGACATGTAGAAATTGATGTTTTACAGAGTTTTTCAACAGAAAACATGTGACCCACTCTGCCACACAGTGAACACCCTTCTTTACAAGCCTTGAAAACAGACTCAGATGAAAATTGATTTATTAACTAGTAATAAGCAAAATTCACTGATTCACTCTAGTGTTCAGATGCAAGGCGTGTTCAGCTCTTGACACTAGTCAGGGTTTCTTCCTTCTAGAATTTGTTCTCAGTCATTATGTATATGTATGAGATGTTTGAGCATACAGCACTAGCTATATTTCATGTGAGTGTTAGAACTTCCTGTACCTCATATGGGTAACAACAGTTTTTTCTCAGTAACATTCAGTAATGCTAAAACAACCCATCACCCAAGCAAACCCATAGGAAATGCTTAGAAGTGGATGATTTGACTGCCTAGAGCAGAACAGGCTGCAGGGTATTCTAAACAAGCTCCAAGCAGGCTGTCAGGTCCTTCAAAAGCAGACCACGTGGAGAAAAGTGTGGGTGTCCTAGCAGACTTGGACACACTCTGAAGACATGATGGTCCGAATTCCCCTCCCATAGGTTGTGTGTGTATCCCTATGATTCACTACATTATTTTGTTTTCTTTCCCCACTCTGTAAGCTTCAGTGTCCTGACCTCCAGCCCAGAATTATGTAACCAAGGAAACTCTTTCTCCATTTCCCATTATGGGCAATAGGCAGTAGTTAGACATCTTATGTAGCATGTAGAGAGGTAGACCCACATTCTCCTGCTGCCTGGGTGGATCTGCACTAATATCCCCATGAAGAATATTTCCCCCCCTACTGTGGTAGAACTGTGGCAGAATTGGGTTCCTTTCATCTGACCTGTTGAGCTTTCCCCCTTTTGCATCTAGAAAAGAAATTTTAACTGACTCAGAAAAAATGACTATATCACAGTTGTAAAGGCATTCATTTGAAGAAAAAAGACCCAAACAGTTGGAGTTGAATCCATAGCAAGAAAGACATGAACAGTAGCTTGCAGCTGGGTATCCTATGCCCTGGAGGCCTGGCTAGCTTTCCTACAGGTAGACGGTCCCTTAGAATCAGTGTTCTTCAGCACTTATGTCTCTGGCAAGAAAGAGTATTTGGAAGAGGAGTAAAGCATTATCTAAGCAAAAATCACTGAGCAGCCCTGCTGTAAAGAATGGAGGTGAGAAGTTCACAAACACCTGCCTACTACAATGTGTAGGAGAGGTGGAATTTGTCAATACTCCCTTGTCAGTCCCGCAGAGCTTGCATGTGGTTTTGGCTGAGAATGTGGAAAACTATCCACTGTGACATCTAAGCTTTTTTTTTTCAGAGACAGAGTTTTTCAGGATCCTGTTTTCCACAAGATGCACAAAGCATCAGCATCTGTGAAGCCCCATATTGACTCTTGAGTGTATGATGTGTGACATGAGTTGCTGTCTGTTTGTGCATCATGCTCAACCTAGTCAAATTGTCAGTAACAATTATTGTATTGAAAGCTCATGAAAGGATCTAGGTAAGGCTAAGGGAAGAACTTGGAGCTTTCCCACTCCTCACATGGCCCTTGGTGCTTCCCAAGAGCTGTAATCTTTAGGCACTTTCAAGGTCCCATGGTTGCTGAATGATAGTTTCATAATCTAGAGTTTGGCCTTGGGCACAACGAGGGAAGGTGGATGCTAAAGACTTTTGCATAACCTAAAAATACATGTTTATCAAATGCTGCCTTGTTCAGCCTAGAAGTACTTGCATAACCTGAAATGTTCCAGGATAGGCTCTAGTACAAGAACCTGGATAAACAAAGCAGTCCTCTATCTCTAACAAAACAACCAACGACAGCATTGAAGATTACAGAACCGCCCTGTTGGTGCCAAACAGTGTTGAAGGTTCATGACCAATCTTGTATTGTATTTAATGCGTTGATGAATGACTGGTCACAAGGGAAAGAAGAAACATTATTCTGTCCTTCAGCTGACAAACACTAATACAATATTTCAGAAATAAGTGGTACATCTAGTAGGAACAAACCTTTGTTTCTTATTGGCTCTGGGAGTTTAGCTCTTTCTTGGTACGGACTCTTCTGAGTGACTGAAACACTTTCTGTGTATGTTGATAACCTGTGTATGTGCTGTAATTGGGATCAGTGAGCCATTCAGCTGCAGCAGTCCTTCTTGTAACTTTCTGTCAAATTTTCACCAAATTTTAAACCATACACTTAGGAAAGCTTTTGGTTGAGATAAAGCCTAAAAGGTAATTTACTGCTTTACATCAGCAGACAGGTAGATAGACATCCCCTTTACAAAGCAGAATTCTCCTTAGCTTAATACTCCCTTCAAGCATTAGTGCTTACAGATCTGCATGCATCAGGGATCCTGCCGGTAGGTTTCAGATGCATGGCTAACACCTTTGGTTAGATTTGCCTAACTGCTAACAATGTAGCAGTCAATTAGTAAATTAAGCAGAAAACCAGAGGAGATTTTCAGGTAATGCAACTTACTACTCTCACAAATCACTCTGGCACAAAAAATTACCTTCTCATATGATCCCCAGATACTTGTGAGTAGATAGTGCAGAGTCAGACCCAATACACACTTTGGATGTATATAGTGTGCTAGAGATCAGTAATACGGACAGAGTACATGCAGTTGGTGTTGATGCTAGCCAGAAGTCCTACACTTGTTTAACTTATTCATATAGATGAGAAAAATAAACCCCAAAGAATATAACACAGTGCTCTGCCTTACAAATTACTCTGTTCTCATCAAGATCTCATGAGGCATAGAGTTAAATGGCCATGTATACAGCCAGAAAGGACTGTCAGTGCATTCAAGGACAGTATTAGAATGCAAAATTATCTTGGTAAATTAAAGTGTTATGTCCTGAGAAAAGAAAATCAGATACAATGAACTTAAGCTCAAATGTGCGACTTCCTTTGTCAAGGACAATAAACTGTACTACTTCAAGGTGGAGCACAGCAGTCTAAGAAACAGTTTAGAAGAGAAGGATCTGGAATTTACAACATCATAATCAAATCAACAGTATCTTGCTCTTGTGAAAAAGGCAAACAGTATCTCTATGAACAGGAAGACTGTGAGACTCACAACATAATTTTACTTGGCCTTGGTAAAACTCCACCTCAAATATCTTGTCTGTATTGGGTAAGTCTAGGGAATTTCCTTCTTTCCTGCTCTTCTTGCCCTTTTCAAACATATGTGGAGCAAGCAAAGAGAATCCAGAGAAGATGAAAAACACAAAAAATATCTAGAAATAGGACTTAAATGTAGAAACTGGAAGTGTCAACAGTATTCAGTATAGAAATGAGAATATCAGAGGACTAACAGTCTTCAGATATGGAAAAGCCAGCAGTAGGGAAATGATCTATTTTCTGCATTGACTTTAGATAGAACCAAGCATCATGAACCTCCTGCAGTGCTGGAGCACATTGTCTATGGAGGCTGAGGATGTACTGAAGGGAGGAGGATGCCCATGTTAAGAGGAGGTTGGGCAGTAGACGTAAAGAACAACATGAGCATGCTGGTTTGGGCTTGGAAGTGATGATCTCTTGAGATCATGACTTATTTTCTATGATTTACTTACATACTTGCACCTCATTGGTGTATGTCTGGAATAATACTAGAGCTGACATACGACGCTGTAATCCCATTTGGAGCATCTCTGTATTCAGCAACGATTTCTTAACAACAATTTTTTCACACTTTCCCTTATCTAGTTCCTTGAATACCTAGTATTCACTTTTTCTGATATTGCATAGTGTATGGATCAAATCACACACAGTACAAAAGCTCTAGCGCATATTATTCATATCATTACTTCTCAGTTTGACATTTGGTTTCCCCAGATAGTGCAGTCACTTCTACAGAAAAGATTCTTATTCTTTAATCCATTGGTAATCAAAACTTCTTCCTCATGAGAATTTAAGACTTGTTCTCTGTACAGTGCTTATAAAGTTGCCTTTGTGGAGCATGGCCCTAATCCACCAGGGATTTATCAGCTGCCAGCTGACAGGTAAAAATGGTGGGAACATCCTGAATACTGAAGCATCTCAGGCTTTGTTGTAACTCTATTATTTAACACACTAAGGCAAGACAACTTCATTCAAACAATTCTTAACCCAAGATTTCTGTTACATTTTCTGCTAAATCACCAGAGAAGAGACAAACCTGCTGAATTGTTCAGGCTCTTCACAGATCAGGTTTCAATTTTAGTTTCATATAGGAAATAGGACTGAGACTATATCAGAGATATAGAGAGACTGATAGATATATAGTTGTATGTATAACTATATATATATTTCATTTAAAATGGAGAGTTGTGAACTGTTAGATATGGATTGATATGTACAGACTTTAGCTATTCCCCAGGAGGAAGCCAGTGTCCTGCTTGATCTAGGATTTTGTCAAGCACAGGATCTGTATGTCATGTGTTGGGGTCTTTCTGTTCTTTATGAAACAATATGAAGGAAACCACTGAAAAACAGGTGGACTTCAAAGAACAACTTTTACTAATCATATTGCATTTTGTCATATATGTTGCTATTCTGACTGCCTTCTGACCACTTCTTAAAATAGGCTGTTAGTTTATAAACTAATCAAACAGCTATTTGCTCTTATACAGACTAGCTGGCTGATGTAGATCTGATGTGGATCAGCCTCTGGTGCAGGAACTCACTGCATACCAGATACAGTGGCTCACTTTGTATTTCCTCATATCTGAGCACCCACTCTATGGCTTTTATGACAAATTATTCTTTTTTTTTTAAGAGTGCTTTTTGCTATTACTGCCTATTGCAAGTAAACTTTTTGCACTGAGGAAGAATAAAATGACTGATTTATGTCAAAGCACTTAGGACTGATAGCAAAGTACTTAGAGCCTGCTTCTTGATCACTTTCAGATGTACTGTGGGGGTTAGGCTAGATCACATAATCTGTGATATCTGTAAAATAGGAATAACACATTTAATCTTATTGCCAAAGTGAATTTGTGGGATAAATGTCTTGGCATGATGAAGTTCTGAGGCACTACAGAGCTCTCAGCATCACAAATATCTAGACAGAAATTTTTCGACAGAGGCTGTCCAATTCCCCATGTAAGTCTATTCTAGGAACTAAAAGGCAGAACTGTCTTTTTTGTTGGCCATAGAAACAATGGTCTTTTAAATCAAGCACAATAAAGTCCAAAGTTTCTGCTAGCTTCTATTTGTTCCTTTATTCTCTCTAGCTTTTAAGTAAGCCAACATGTTTCTCCACCTCTCTTTGCCCTTGCTTTCAGAAACTTTTTCTTGAGATTTTCTAGAGAAGAGACAGGAAGTATTTTACACAAACTGGAAACGTTCCTTTAATAATGGTGGTGCTCTTTGGGTTAAAATAACAGCCTTGGTGTTCAATCAGAAAAGAACTATTCTCAACAAAACCCACAAATCTCTGAAAACAACATTTCTTTTTAGTTAGCATGCCTGATTTTTATATTATCTTGATCAAAAAGAACAAACATGGCAAACCACAGAAGAGCCTCTTAAGTTATCTATCTTCTTTGCTTTTTAAGTAGGCTCAAAATAAGAAAGACAATTTATACCTGGCCTCATCATCATCATATCACCACTACTTTCTCTGGTAACTTCTCCCAACAGGAGTCCCACTTGCCCTTCCTTACACCTTGTTCATGCCTCAGGTAATACCTTCCTCAAAAGCCACTTACCCACATTTGACAGTACAGTAGGTGGGATTGATATGAGAAATACAACCCTAAACTTTTTCCACTAAGACCCAAATTGGACAAAGGCAGTTATTGACAAAGGCCTAACGGAGATGGGATGGAGATTGCCAGGGTCACTTCATATGAGTCATTGCACAATACTTACATGGTAGCTATTTCAAGTATATTCTCAATGTAATAGGAGAACATCAGACATCTGAGACTGCTAAACAGACCTCACCACATCCTGATTTGTATCCAAACTCTAGAGTTAAGTTCTATTCATCACTTTTTGCTGTGGTTCTTTTATATGGTTATTAGAGGAAAAAAAAAAGTTGTTCAAGTGACCTGATATTTTGCAAGTCAAGTACCTAAATTACAAGAAGTTGAGCAATATTTTGGCAAAGTTTTTGCCATTTTATTTCCTTCTTTCCTGCATTTATCTTTGACCCGAATAGATCTCCCTGTCTGTACAAACTACCATTTGCTGAAGGAGTCTTCACCTTCTTTTAACCCTTCTTGAACTTTGCAGCTTGCTTTTTGTTTAGTTGTCTCATCTAGCCAATGTATTTTCTTTTTGTCCAAGAATTTTCTGCTGCCTTTCTGAAGCTCATTTTCCATTTTTTTTTTCCATAATTATCAAAGCTCTGTCATCCCTTCAAATGTTTTAACATCTTTTTAAAATCCTTTTTCCTTCTTACAGTGTCTCCTAAACCAGACTTTTACAAGTTAATTTCAATGCTAATAAGATGATGAGCAAGTGTGAAGAAGACACTCAACTAAAATCAGAAACTAGATTCCAGTTTTTTATGTAAATAATCTGCATTTCTGTGTAGTTCTAAGAGTGCAAAAGGTGATTTCTATATCCATGATCCTTTAGGAATTACAGCAGTGAGCATCAATCTGAATTTTTCAGAAACTCTGTAGGAGTAACACAGATAGAGTCAGGAGTAGGAAAATTATAGTTATGCTTACCCTGGCCAGTACAACCTGAAATGCTTTGGGGTGAATTCATGCCATAGAAAATGGAAGTCTCAGCAATATCTGAATATAAAGAACAGACCTATACCTCTTTTTCAGCTTGTTTGGACAATGAGACTAGTGG
This sequence comes from Brachypteracias leptosomus, assembly GCA_013401335.1. Classification (NCBI taxonomy): domain Eukaryota; kingdom Metazoa; phylum Chordata; class Aves; order Coraciiformes; family Brachypteraciidae; genus Brachypteracias; species Brachypteracias leptosomus. The sequence continues at coordinate 10,440 of VYZX01027892.1, read as the reverse complement.
CCAGTACTGAAAATGCAGCTTACAAGAAAGGAACACACTTGCTTTTCCAAAGTAGGTAATGAGCTCTCTTCCATTTCCAACAGGAAAGAAGTGACAGGTGACAGGTTGCTTGAAATAGAAAGCAAGTTGAAACTCTCAGTAACCAGGTAGCAGAAATCATAGAATCATAGAATGCCAGGTTGGAAGGGACCTTATCTAGTCTAACCTTTCAAGATAGATAAATACAGTTTAAATGAGATGGCTCAGCACCCTGTCAAGCTGACTCTTAAAAGTGTCTAATGTAAAGGAATCCACTACTTCCCTTGGGAGACTATTCCAAAGTTTAATTGTTCTCATTGTAAAGAATTTTCTTCTGGACTCCAATCGGAATCTCCCCAAGAGCAACTTGCAACCGTTCCCCCTTGTGATTCTTTGTAAAAAGGGAATCTCCATCCTCTTTTTAGCCACCCTTTTTGTACTGATACATGGTGATAAGGTCTCTCCTAAAACTTCTTTTCTAAAGGCTGAACAATCCCAGTTTTCTCAGCCTTTCTTCATAGGGCAGGTCTTCCAGTCCCCTGATCATCCTCATGGCCCTTCTCTAGACCCTTTCCAGCCTGTCTGCATCTTTTTTGCACAGGGGGGACCAAAACTGAACACAGTACTCAAGATGTGGTCTGACCAGTGCAAAGTGGGACGATTGTTTCTGGTTATGTATCTCCAGGTGCAAGACCTTACACTGGTCTCTGTTGAACTTCATAAGGTTCCTGCTAGCCCACTCCTCTAGCCTGTCCAGATCCTCCTGGAGGNTGGGACCCAAGAGCGCTGGTAAAAACAGAGGAGAAGAAGGTGTTGAGGATCTCTGCCTTTTCAGTGCTGTTGGTGACTAGTTCACCTCTCCTGTTTAATAGTGGGCCAATACTCTCCTGCTTCTGCTTGTTGGTAACATATCTGAAGAACCCTTTCTTGAAGTTTCTGACATCCCTGGCCAACTTCAGTTCAAGTTGAGCTTTTGCTTTCCTAACTGCATCTCTGCGTACCCTGGCAACGCCCTTGTAATTTTCAACAGGTAATGCTCCACTTTTCCATTTCTGGTACATTTCCCTTTTGGTTCTGAGCAGACCCAGAAGCTTATGGTTGGTCCCTTGCCATTAGAGGGGATGAACTGGTTTTGAGTGTCTAGGAGAGTGTTCTTGAAAAACTCCCAGCATTCACCATCTCCCTTATCTTCCATGGAAGCTTCCTATGGGATCCCTGCCAACAGAGCCCCGAGCAAGTTGAAGTTTGCTCTTCTAAAGTCTAAAACCTTTGTGCTCAGCATTATCCCAGACTCCACAATGTTGTGATCACTGCAGCTAAGACTATCACTGAGATATTACAGAGCATATTTTCTTGGTTAGTGAGCAACATGTTCAGCAGTGTCCCTTTCCTGGTTGGCACATGTAACACCTGTATAAGGAAGGAATCCTCTAAGCATTCCAGGAACTTGCTGGATGACAGATGAACTGCTGTACTGTTCTTCCAGCAGTTGTCTGGGTAGTTAAAGTCTCCCATAAGAACAAGGTTTTGTTGGCCCGAAGCTTGCTTAAGTGACTCAAGTAGAGCTTCATCGGTCTCATTGTCTTGGTTTGGGGGTTGGTAACAGATGCCTACTGTAAGGTCTCCCTTAGAGACCACCCCTCTGATTTTGACCCAGAGGGATTCAATAGGACTTCCACAATTACAATAGTTGACTTCCATACATTCAAGGTTCTCCTTAATATAGAGTGCAACTCTTCCTCCTCTTCTACCTTGCCTGTCTTTACAGAATAGCCATCAATCACAATCCCCCAGTCATGTGAGTTGTCCCACAATGTTTTGGTTATTCCTATGATATCATAATTTCTGACTGGGCACGGAGCTCCACTTCCTCTTGTTTGTTTCCCAGATTGCGTGCATTAGTATACACATACTTTAGGTGGCTAGTCTTTTGATTTTCACTGAGGAAGACAGCTGAAGCACATTTCACACTATGCTGATTGGCCTGTTTTATTCCCCAATTAGTTGTAGCAATGAAGTAGATATTCTTGTTTTGAGATTAATGTCAACCAAAGTGCCACACTTCCACAAGAATCATTTGTGTGTGTAGATATGCATGTCCGTGCACACTTGAAAACATGCTTATATTAGTTTAGGTGTCAGGGGTTTGCATAAAAGTGCTCAGAAATTTGCTGGCATTTTGATAGCCAGGCTTCATGCCAAATATGCTTAGCAAAAAATTACCAGGCAGACTGGGATTTGTTTTTATTATATCAGGCAGACACTTTAACTATTAACATTTAGTTTGAGAAGATCATAAATCTCACAGGTTTTATATATTCCTTATACATACCTTTATTCAGAAGATGTAGGCTGAACTATCTGCTCCATTTACTTGAAGCAGTTTAAACTGTCATTTTTTCTCCATCACAACAATAGGATTTGGTATAATGTAAAAACTTTTGATTAACTATTTCTCTAGTTAGCTATTTACCTGTGACAGGTCACAGATGATACAACTATAACTCCGGCTCTTTAGTCTTTTTCCAAGCATTTGTGGGAAGTTTTAAAAACAAGACCATGACAATTCCAAGTGCTCTGTTGTTTCACTTTAAAATTCAACTGAATTTGGCTATATATGATTTAAATGTTCTTTCATCAGAAAATATGAAATTAAGTGTTTTCATTATTTATTGAATTTTCCGTGGAAGTGACCCGAATGAGCACTTGGAATAATCAGAGATAGCATTAAAATCAAAATCATGTGCTTTGGCCTTACTGAAACAGTAAGTTTCAGCAATTTTCAAAAAAATTTTTCATGGAAACATCCCTTTTTTATACCCATTTGAATCAGAAGGGAATTTCTTATTCCAGTAATGGCTATTTGTTATCAATTAGTACATTATTAATAACATATAAATACTTAGAAATCCTGTATTTCAAAAGCTTGTAGTACCTAGCAGCTTGGGTGATATGATTTAAAGAGAGTTCCATGGCTATTTTACCCTCTGTCTTCTTGAAACCCAGGCTATGCAAAGCCTTCAAAAATGTCACCAGGGACTTACATCAAATGCAAATTCCTGATGGTACATGCTGAACAGTAATACCTCATGGTACTTCAGAGAAAGTCAAGACCTCCAAGTCACACAGCATACACCCTGAAGAGTCAAAAAGGCAAACACTGGTAGTGATGAAAATTACACTGCTAAGACAGGGTTGGACTAAATGGGAACCAAGGCAACCTTGTGATCTGGATTTTAGCAGCCATTATTTACTCTTTTTTTTCCCAGAACAAAGGGCATGGGTACATGATAGTCCCTGAGGGAGCACTGCTTCCCAATGTTCAAGGGCTTTCTAATGCATAAAAATTGCATTTGATTTCATAAGCCATAAGTGGTGACCCCTCTGACAGTGGCTATATGTATTTGTTTGCACACATACATATGTTCTGATTTATATTGAGCCATAGAATCTGAGTTATTAGGCAGCAGGACTAAACAGCTACAAAAGGCCCACAAACCCCATGAAATATCCTGATTTAGGTCTGAAGTAGTGTTCAGCCAACAGGAGACTCTCCACAGAAAGGCTTCTTTAGAAAAGCCAATCAATACCTCCTGCAACTCCCCAGATCTTGCTATATTTGCTGAAAGACAATGACTGCATGTTGTCTGTCTCTGGGATATTTTTATGTGGCATTTTAACCTACTATCTAGCAAATTAACTGAAAATCATAAGCCACTTTTCTTCAGGGCATTCCTATCCCTCAGTGAAGGGATGAGAAGGATAGTGAGTCTGAGAACTGCCACTGCGGTTCACTGTCCTTGTCCTGCCAGGTGATAGTTATCACCTCTCAATATACTGCCATGCAACACAAAACATGACTACTCTCTTAACCTAACCTTATTCCTGACGTAATGCCATGAAGTCTCTTTTCTAAAGCTCAGAGTTTCTCATCTGACAAAAGCAGCTTTCAACAGTACTTGCTGTTCAAACATGTGCAGAGAGAAAAAAAGGAATAGTCTCAGAACAAGAAATAAATTCATAGAAGTAAAAGGTGAGTTAGCTTGTTGCTTTCCATCATGTTGCTTCTTTTCTTATCTCTACTCTATGAATCTCTAGCTGAATTCTGCTAACTCTGTTCCTTGACTAATATTGGAAATAAGACACCCAGAGAAATTATCCAACCTGTGTTATTCTGATTACAGGTCCCTTTTTTTTTTTTCTTTCCATATGTTTTTGTGTGCTTTGCTGCTATGTCTACAGAGTTTTGAGGAAAATTTCAGCTGGAAAAATGCATATCTTTGCTTGTAGAGTGGAAGGCTACATTTTTATTCTGCCTCTGCAGCTTCAGAAGAGTATTTGCAGTAGCCAGAAGTGTCATCACATCATGCCGCCTCAGTTTTTACTTTTTTTCCAAATTAATGGGTTGGTTGAAACAACCATGAGTACTTAAGGCAATACTATTTGAAGTGCAGAGCGGAAAGATATGATCATTAACAAGTCCACACAGACCAGGCCTGGATCCTGCATATCCTTACAGCTTCAACACACAACACGAGTTAATAAGGTTTCATCTTCTGACATTTGTACAGAGAAAGGGCAAGAGGCCATGGTCACAAATGACAGCAAGGGAAATTCCAACCAAATACAAAGAAAAAACTTTTCACAGTAAAAGTGGTCCAGCATCGAAACCAGCTGCCCACAGAATCTGTAGAAAATACATTCCTTGAGATTTTCAACACTAGACAAGGCCCTAAACAGACTGAAGTGGGTACTGAACAGTGAGTTGGATTAAAACTCTTCAGAGCCCTTCTTTCCCACCTGACTTACTCTTTGATTTTATTATTTCGGAATCAGTCTGCAAAGGTAAACAGGAAGGACTGCAGAGCTAAGAGCAATGACTGAATGAGAAGAGGTGTGCTATAATAGAGCAGGTATGGACCACATGACCTCTAGAGGTCTCTTCCAGCCTAAAATATTCTATGATTCTATGCTCAAGACATAGCCAGCAGCTGCTGTGGGATGAGAAGTAACATCACAAAAGAGACTGGGAACTGGAAAGAGCTTGGGGTAGAGGAAGATGGAGGGAGTGAAATCAAGAGCAAACAGTCTTCCTACACTTTGTGTAAATCTCTGGGGCATCAGACCCCAGCATGAGGGAAACAAGACAAATACCAGTAGAGATCAAACCCACTGCAGGAACCAAATTGCATAATAATTACATGTATAAAACTAGCTCTATCTCAAGACCTTTAAGGTTGAATAAGAGAGTGATGGTTTGTCAACAAAATTAAGATTGAAAGTGCAAACTATAAATCACAGAGAAAATATGTGAGTCATAGTAAGGGACCATCTTTCTACCTAAAGCTCAGGATAAAGAAGACATAAGTGAAAAGTATGTAAAAAATACAGAGGATGCATTTTAAGAAATAGTTCAAGCATGTGGGGACAAAATCAAACACAAGAAATTTAAAGGGAAAATAGGAAATTTTTGTAAAAACATTTTTGGCTAGAAGCCCAAAGGTAAAGCTAACAACAGTGAACGCAACATACCAACATATGTTATGCCTTCAGTAAGAGACAGGGTAAGAAGACTGATACAATTAAGATGAGGGACAAAGAGGGAAAAAGTCAGCCTGGATCAGGAAAAAAAGAGGCTGTTTATATGAAGTACATGTTTAAATTGGGTTGGGTGGGAGTAAAATCATACCAGGGCACTCAAGGAACAATTTATGGCTGGGTAAGGTTCCAAATGATAGAAAAGAGCAAATTAATGGCTGGTTATGAAAAATGGGATGGGAGAAGCTAGGAAATTGCTGACCAGTCAGCCTAACATAAATTCTTTGGAAAATGATAAAATAAAAAAATTGATCCGTTTTAAGCATCCCAAAGATACCACAGAAATAAACAGTTAGTGCTGATCTGTAAAGAACTGTCAAATAAGTCTTATTTGTATGCATGACAAAATAATATCTTTTGAGAAAAGGAGATGTATGCATCACATACATCTCTTCTGTTTGCACCACCTTTAGTAAAAAGCTTAGATCTATTATTTGTTAGGCAAGGGCTGGTGTTATTTGGAAAGCCTTGAGTGTAGTTATGAGGGATTTACTGTCGCACTGTGTAGTAATGTATGAGGTAGGATTTCAAAAGACTCTGTCTGGGATTTAACACCAGCCAACGTTTTAGTTATTTTGAGAACAAGGATTCAAATTCAACACATTCTTGACAAATGCATTTATGTTAGCAAGCTACAAAATACCATGGAATACTATAGCAGAAATAATTGGAAAGTGAATTGTAGGCTGCAGGTTTTCAGACAAAGCATTGGTTATTAAAACTGATCATAAACTGTGCACAAAGCAGAAAACAACTCCAAACATGTCCAAACACAAGTTTCATATCTGAGGCAGAGGGAATAATCCTTTCACTTCATGGGCTGCGGGCAAGATCCCAGCCGTTTCCCAAGAGAAATGCAGATCAAGTGGAGAGAGTGCAGAGGAGAGCTACAAACAGTTCAAAGGTCTAGAGAACGTGACCTGTGAGGAAAGAGCAGTATTTGTTTATTCTTAAAGGCAAGAAAGACTATGGAGAGACATGATAACAGCCTTCAAATATGCAAAAGCCTGTTGCAAAAGGGGAGGTAATAATGTTCACTGTGAGTAAAGCAAAAAATATTGGGCTTAAATTGCCAGCTAGCACATCTAAGTTAAGACACAAAGACACATTCTGCAATAATGAAGATAGTTAGGAACAGGTTATTTCAGGATTTTGCCAAATTTGCCTGTCAACAACTGTAAGAACAGAGTCAGGGATGTTTTATGACTACTTCAGGAAAGGTTTAGAAATAGCTGATCCTACCTCAGGACAGAGACATGAACTCTTGAATTCTTCCTCAATCCTCATTTCACATCTTTGTTTTCTCCTACTCTGTGAGAATCATACAACTACTAATTAACATCTTCAACAGACACTTTAATTTGTAAAACTAATAATAACAAGAGAAAACAAAGTCCATGTGATTATTTGTTTGAAACCTGAGTCTGTAAAAAAAAAAAAAGAGATGCAGAAGGTTTTACTTGTCTGAAATGCTGGCATATTTCTTAGAAGTGGTCTCTCCTTGAGTGATCCCTCAACCTCTTGTAATTATGAGACATCTTGTAAATCTGGGTAAACTTTACATTTACAAGCAGCTGACAGATTTTGTACAGCCAAGGATATGATCATTTATACAGGACACAGTTGACCTGTATTGTACTAAGTCAGATAATCAGAAAAGAGACAATAATCTTGCCAGTTTGTCCTTGTACACATTGCTTCATTTCTCTGGATGTCTTCTTATGTGCTTATCAATTGTGTTCAATATCTCCAAACTTTGTGTCATCAGCTGAAAGGTGAAAATAGTGCTCTCATCTCTGATGAGAATAAGACTATTTCTAGATGCAGCGTGGTCTTTGGTCTGAGAAAACACTTAGATCCTAGAAACCTTTCTGATACAGTAGAAAATTATCCTGTTGCTATGTTGCAAAAGCGTAATTTAAAAATGTCTTGATTTGAGTTAGAACCAAACCAATTCTGTTTGGTGATTTTACTTTTCATCCAAGTCTCAACTAACTAATTGCACTTTCTGAAGCTAACAGCATGTTTTCACAGACAGTGTCTGCTTCTAGCAGTGATAACGTTTGATGTTCAGAGTTACTACCCAGGATTGGCATGCAGACCAAGGCCACTGCTACATCTTGTATGTCACATCTGGGGGTGCAGAAAGTGAAAGGCTGCACGTGCAGGGAGGAGCACCCAGAACAGGGGACCCTAAACTGACCAACAAAGTATTCCATCCCATATACATCATATTCAGTGTAAAGCTGAGGGATCACAAGGATCTCGACCCTTATGCCTAGATGTTCTTCCATTCGGGATCCTGAGGCCTTTCTGTATCCCTTCCTTTCAGCCTTCGCTTCTCAGCCCTGCCTTTGATCCCGATTCTTGTGTTCCTGAGCCCAGCTCCTGAACCTGGTTCCTGCCAGCTGCTGAGCTGGGACTTTGCCAGTACCTACTACAGCCCCAGTGGTGACAGTGACGTAATTACCATCAGGGGGAGATTGGGTTCGATACTGATTTTGTATATATTTGTATATATTCCCTTTTATTATTATTATCTCCATTAAAGCTGTTTTAGTTTTCTTTTTTGGAGAAAAAAAAGGTTTTAGTTTTCTTTTTTTTGGGGGGGGAATGCGGTCGCCATGATGTGTCTCCAGCTGCTGAGGCCCAAGCGTGGCTCTGGCCAAGGTCAGGCCAGGCCCGGCCTTGCTGTGGGGGAGCGGGAAGAAGGGAGAGGCCCCACTCAGCCCTGCTGCACCCCCTGGTCCATCAGCTCCTCCCTGGACCCCTTCAGGCCTCCCCTTTGACTGCCTGGAGGGAAGTGTTCATCTGCTGAGAGACTCTCCAGAGGGGTCTGGCCAGGATGGTTCCATGGGTTGAGGTAAACCAGGCCAAGGCCCCTTGGGTCACAACAACCCCTGTGATAGGATAGAGAGGAAGGGATGTGTCTATACAATTAGAGATGTTTTAATAGGATCAGGGGATGCCTTGTGGGAGAATGAGGAAGGCATGTGTCTGTGTTTACAATTAGAGACTCCTCAAAGTGACAAGGAGGTGGCTTTGTAGAAAGTGAGAACAACAGGGATTTAAAGAGCCCATTCACTGGAACAGGTTGCCCAAAGAGGTGTTGGAGGTCCCATCCCTGGAGTCACTCAAGGTCAGGCTTGATGGGGCTCTGAGCAACCTGACCTAGGTAGAGATGTCCCTCACCATGTAGGGAGGTTGGACAAGATGTCCTCTAGAGGTCCCTTCCAACCTAAAACATTCTATGATTCTATGATTTTTAATCTGGAAGCTTCTCTCTCCCCATTTGGGAGGGTAGTGGGCCATAAGTCTCTCTCCCTTATCCTCTTTCTCTTCCTCTAATTGGAGGGGGGAAAGGGGTTAACAGAGAGCATCTTGGGAAGGTCTGGTGGATTAAACTTAAACCTCTACCAAAAAAAAAAAATAATCTTCAGTTTTACACCTAAACACAGTGTGTAAAACACTGTGTCTTTAATGAGTCCACTTAACAGGGGCTTCTCTACAATGGAAATATATTCTGCATGTCTGTGTTGAGCTATTAAAGCTGTAATTTAAAATGAAATACCTGACTGCTTACAGGGTTATCTTTAAGCACAGTATCATGGCTTTTCCTGAGCCCAAGTGTGTGCACACAGATAAGTATATCTTGCAAACACTTGCAGAATAATGGCCAATATAAGGAAACATGATTATTAAATGTAACATAGAGATTACCTTAGTTTATATGGATGTAATTGATAATAAGTACATGTTAGCACAAAAACCACTGTCAGCTCTGCAAGTGTTTTTTGGGTCAGTAATTCATTGCTGCTAACTGTGGTCTGTGGTTTTTGCTGATTTTTTTTTTAAAAAAACTGTGCAAGGCCCTTGTTTTGCAAGCAAGAAAATGAGGGACATCCTGTTTCTCTCTGTCAGTTTAGAAAGTGGAAGCTGAGTTTTTAAGACTGGGAAAAATCAATGTCATAGAAATAAAGCCTGTTATTTTAAGAGTGGGTTTTGCTCTGCTGTACTGGAGTCATGGCTGACAATGGTAAATTGGTGCCTTCAAATCTCTTACCAACCAGGGTTTTAGTTAGAAACTTTGAAAGGCAGTTTAAATAGCTGCTGGTTAGAGACCTATGGAAGAAAGCGTTGGAGCTCTGTCCTGGTCTTCCCCAAAAAAGGAAGGCACCTGCAGACAGAGAAAAACATGTACCTGTTGGGAGAATGAACAAAGACAAACAACGGGGCTAGGTACCCCTTCCTCTTGCAACGTTGAGCATACCTTCTGCAAATCCTGAGAGGACAGGTGATTCCCCTAAGGGCTACAGTCTCCATTTTGTTGATGTCAAAAGGAAATCCCCATGGACATCAAAGAGAGAAGGTTGAGCCCTATGAAGAAACACATGTTATCTTTTCTTTTTTTTTTTTTCTGAAAGAAGTGTTTATACTTTAGATAAATGGGACTATTGGATGGAAGACAATGTAGGTTCAATGAATTACCACATGCCTGGGGTCTGCATTTCTGAAGACACCTCCTTAAAGTTTTTAGAAATGTACATATTTTTTCAAGTTTTCCTTAAAAGAAAATAAAATAAAGATTTGTTACATAATTTTTGACTGCTATCTGATCACTCATTTTGAAGACCTGTTTCTACGTGAACAGACAGGTAGAGATTTGCTGGTAGTGGGAGAGAGGGAAAAAAATCCAGTCTCCTTCTTAGTAGGGCTATGCCAAGACCACACAGTCTAGGGTTTCACTGAGCCCTAAAGCACTTATCACCAGTATAGCTCTCTCCCTGTGGAAGACATCAGGGAACATGGTGTAGTGGGTCTGTC
>VYZX01027891.1:76077-114904 GCA_013401335.1 Brachypteracias leptosomus | reverse complement strand
TCAACCAGACCCTCCTTATTTGTAAGGTATGGTGGACTGACTCTAAACCTCGACAATACTGCATCCTAACAACAAGACCTTTTATTAAGCTGACTCTTGCAATTCAGAAAAGTTACCTTAAACTTTTAAATTGGTTCTAATTCTCCACATAGCTTCCTGAGTTGTAGTAATATACCTTATGAAAGTCTATTTTCTTCACCATTTACTGCTGGGATTCAATGCAGCAACATTAACCCATCATTATACATTTCAAAACCTGACAAATTCATGTACCATTTGGAAAGAGACTTTCCCCAGTTCATATAGATAGAAGGAGTTCATATTTGTTCTCCAAGTCATTTGTCACTTCTGGAATTCATTCCCTGCTATGTGCAAAGGTTGCGTTAGTTTTCTGCATTTGGTTTCAGATTTACAGCTGTAGTGGTGTTGCTAATCACAGGAAGCAAGTCTGAGATGGAAAAAGGAGTTAGGAATTGTTGGCAGTTCCCTGAGAAGCTATATTAAATGTTCAGGTATGAATCATTTCAAATGAGGAGGATGACTAGGAAGTGCTATAAGAAAAAAGTTAACTACCAGCAAATTATAAGTCTAAAAAGAACATAAGTGGAGATTTGGTCAGGTTACCAAGGAGGAATTGTAAAGAATGAAATAGGCATGAGAGAAAAAGTTCAAAAAAATGAAGTCATACAAAAAACCACAGTATAAACTGCGGGAGATCAATGGACAACGCGTACACGGACAAATGTAATCCAAGCATTGCCGTTTATTCGCCCGAATCTCGCTCATTATATACCCCCCAGCACCGACCACGCGCTGGAAGCACAACTCTGATTGGTACAACAAACTCTGCCACACGCTAAACAACATCTCCTGATTGGCCAGGCACTGCTGTCAAGGCGCCGCCCTTAGTTCCGCCTTCTCCCTCTTTTTTCTGGCTGCGTCACTGCTGCTGCACGAGCTGCACGTGGCCGGCCTTGTGTGACTTTGCTGGCGCCACAGAGTCTGGATTTGCTCACATGTCCATTCTTATGGAGATACCGCTCCACAATAAACCACATCATTTTATAAGTACAACAGCAGGAAGAAAACCCTTCCACCTGGTGAAGAGGGAAAGTGGTGGACAGATGAAACCTAAATACAGAATATTTAAAGCTTTCTTAGCTTCATTCCTTAGATTACCCAACTCTTATTTAGACTGGCAATGAGTGAATAAAAACTCAAGTTAGACTACTGGAAAAACAGATGGGAGAACACTTAAAGCAGTTTAACAAATTATCTGGATCGTGACATCTGTGCCATCATTAATCTTTGTGAATCTGTGGAGGGTAAGTGAAATTCTGAAGGAATGAAAACTTGATATCTCTCTTTATTCTCTTAGGGAGAGAAGTTTTTTATTCTTTATTCTGAATAAGAGTAAACCAATTCCTCCAAATATTATATTTTGTTATCTCTGGATAGGACAAAAAGAAATGGGCTTTCAGTGCAGCAAGGCAAGTTTGTATGAGACAGTAAAACATAGAATCTGCTAAACCTTTCTAATGTTAAAAGGGAACTTGTCTCTGGAAACAGGTTGCTTAGAGATGTTTTGAAAAAAGTGGGAGACTTGAATGAGAAATCATTGTTTCACTCTCCTAACTACAAAAATTACCAAATCTTCATATAAAAATGGTCTCTTTTCTGAAGTGTTTATAATCTATGTTTTAAGCCAGCAAAAGGACTTGACAATCAGGGGGTGGACAGTGTAACACAGATGATTATATGCAATTAACCTGACAACGGCAGTCACAGGCCATCTTCTGCCCTCTCAGCTTCTGCTTAAGCGTGGGCTATGGCTGCTTTTAACCACAGGTCTCATTTTCTTATCCCTCAGGTCTTCTCCTTTCTTCAGAGGCATCTTCAGAGCCTTTAACTTCTTCTCTGGACCTTTTCATTCCTTCCTAAATCTGCTTCATACCTCTCCATAGCCTTTTTACTATTTTCTTCTAATATTCATATCCTTCTTAGTTTTGGCTTGCCAAAGTAAAATACCTTACATTTCAAACAGCAGTTATAGGAAATAATCACTATTAAACCTTTCGTTGTGCCCCTCTCTCCGTTTTGCTTGTAACGTGCTTGTTTTCCTTGGTGTCATGAAAAAGGCCGAAATATAGAGACAGAGGCTCTATATTTCTTCCCCTCTTTCGTGCTATTTTCCCACATAATCCACCCTGTGACTATAGTCACTCAAGCTTCACATTTCCTAAATGGATTTGGGGATGTCTATGTTGTGTGGAACATCAAGTATGTTATGTGTGTTAAGTATGGATAACACATGGGTTAAATTCATCATTTTCTAAGCCTTAACATACAGTATTGCTAACAAAACAAAACCTATCAAGATTAATGCCAGAAGAACAACAGCAAGGTGAGAAAGTCTGTTGAGGATGCCTGTAGTGGTAGGTGACCATTGGAAAAGAGTGTCCCATATCTTTCTTACTCATTCCAGGACATGGTGTATTTCTTCTGTATTGTGATGAACAGTTATTAGAGTTTTCTGTCCATTTTCTCTGGCTTTCTCCAGTATCTTTCTTAAATGTTGATGTTGTAGTAACATCTTCATTAATGTGAGATTCGTTCCAATGGGTACAGATAACAGCTTGAATCAATGTGTGATTAGATCACAGCAATTGGTATAACAGGTGCTGAATAGGAAAAATAACACCCAATGATTTCAACAAAATTACAAACACAAAGATTTGAATAATTCTTGGTATCATTTATAACATTGTCGACAGATATGGAATCACGAACTGTTCTCAAGCATGCGTAACCCTTACCAATGTATACAAGGACTGTTTCAGGGGTTTTGTCAGGATGAATTTCAAAATGGCAAACGTTTCCTTCATGTGTTGAGACAGATGTCTTGAGCTCTGGTGGTATTACTTTCACAAATGAACCCTTGTTGTCCTCTTATGGCACAAGCGTCTACATCAATTGTTTGTCATTTATTATTATCCTTTCAGGCCCATACTCTATGCTCTAAAGGATGGAGTATAGTTCCATTGTGACTTAATCCTAGTGCAACGATTGGATATATTGTGTGTACTGAAGCACTGTGTATGGTCAGCACAAAAGTTGTAGCTATGCTAGTGATGGGATCATAAGTAAGATTTACTAGATACCACCAGGACTGGAATTTCTTTTTAAAGTCAGTTGCATTGTCCCAGACTACTTTTCTAATTTCAGTGGGGAAAGTGCCTTCTTCACCTTCCCTTCTAATTGAGGCTGTTATTGATTGCATCCAGGGTTGAGTTTGGATGCAACTGAAAGCCAGGGAGATGTTACTTTGGACCACACTGAGTGCGTCTATGATTAATTTGTGGTCCTTTTCATTCAGTTTTTCCCATTTTGGTGATATAGTTGATAAAGGCCATTGATTTGTTCACAAAGCCAACAGGGAAGATTGCAAAGGATGTGTCAATTTGTTCAAATCACTGGTTGTGGTAACCGATTTGTTCATCAATACCTCAGAATTGATGTTATTTAGAACTCTTAGTCCTCTTCCCAGGATACCAGTTAGGTCTCTCTTTGTTAACCTTTGGGAAAAAACCTGGTTTTGCAGCCAGGTTGTCCATCTTTTATAAAAAGTTTTTAGAACTGGTGAGCAAGCTGGCTGGATCTCTGAAATATTTGCATCAATAATTCGACTCATTTGAGAGACCATGAAGGATTGAACAGAATTTGTTGTTGACCCATATTTCTGACCACATATGGTCTAATTCCAAAAATTTTGGGGTTGGATATGATGGGTGGTTTGGTGTCGGGTGCTGCAGTGTTTATTTCTAATTCTCCACAGCGTTTTGTGTTATTTTTGTCACACATTACCTTATAAGCATCTTGTATGGCAGTCAAGTTCAACCAACAATCTTGATTTTGATTTTTACATAATAGGGTAGAACCTTGTGATCCAGTTCCCTAACTTTTCATGGGTTTCACGAGGGATTCATTAATTGACCTGCATCATATTAAGACATCATCACCACATGCCACTGTGAAAGAGGGTATAATTCCATCCTCACCAGCCAAGGTGATGAGGGTATCTGTGCCATGGTACATGACTACTGCAACAAGTGTCATTGGAGGCTTAGCCACAGCATTCACCCTAAATTTAAATGTTAGGCCCTGTGAAACAGGTCGACTTTGTTGCCAATGACTTCTCACATAGATAGATTTAGTTAGGGTAAAATTGTGCCAACAATCTCCTTGTTCTCCTTGATACAAGATTTGGTGATTTCAGTATTTACTGTACTTGAGTCTAATATGTCACTGTAGATACGCCATTGGCGGCACCACATTAGAATTGAGTTGTGACTGGCACAACCCCATTCCTTGGTGGGACAAAGTCGAGCTGTGATGTTTGGATTAATCTTGGCCATTACGTTAAGATCTAATAGATTGCCAGAAATCATAATTTGGGAAGCTTTCTCATGAGTAGACCCATTAACCTTTCTATATCCTATTTGGACTTTTTCTCCGATTGTTCCTGTTGGAACATGGATCCATTCCTTTCTGTGCCATTTTCACTCACGTGAGTGATGTACTTCAGAATCATGCATCACTATAGTGGCTAAGTTCAGAGGGTTATTGCTGGGCTATTGTCCTGTACTATTTGTATATCTGACAAGAGCTTGAGACCATGGTCACTCTGTGTCTCTACGGTTGCAAATCAAGAGCAAAATATGGAATAATATCACCAGCCCAATCGGTCAATTATTCATTTTTTCTTTCAGACTACTACATAGCAGGAGTAATATTACAGCTAGGATTAATATCAATATGTTCTGTATACATTTGAGGTTAGCGTAGGTGTATCCACTCATCCACGTGCAGTTTGTTTGAGCTTCCTACAAAAGAGAACAGAAAAGAAAAACATGCTTGGTTGAGAATGCGACTGGTAGTGTTAAGTAAAATGAGGGTATTATCCACTGAGTATGGATTTGGTGTATCTTTCTTGAACAGTCTCTGGCTTCCCAGGCATAGAGATTTTTGAGAGTGCTCAATACCATTGCCACAGTTCCAATTTGAGGCATTTTGACCATTACAGGTTGTCCTGCATGGAATCTGGTAGGATATTCCCCTGATTGCGTGTCTGCCTTCAGTACCAGAGTGGTGGCAGAATCATAGAATCATAGAATGCCAGGTTGGAAGGGATCTCAGGGATCATCTAGTCCAACCTTTCAAGATAGAAAAATACAGTTTGAATGAGATGGCTCAGCACCCTGTCAAGCTGAGTCTTAAAACTGTCTAATGTAAGGGAATTCACTACTTCCCTTGGGAGATTATTCCAATGTTTAATTGTTCTCATGATAAAGAATTTTCTTCTGGACTCCAATCGGAATCTATCTAAGAACAACTTGCAACCATTCCCCCTTGTTTTTTCCATGTGACTCCTTTTAAAAAGGAAGTCTCTTTCGTCTTGATAGCCACCCTTTATGTAGTGGTACATGGTGATAAGATCTCCCCTAAGCCTTCTTTTCTCCAGGCTGAACAATCCCAGTTTTCTCAGCATTTCTTCATATGTCTTGTCTTCCAGTCCCCGTGAAACAGAAGTCCTCAGAAGTCTTCCAGTCCCTGTGTGTAGAAGCACAAAAGGCTTTCATTTTTGGACAGCCATCTCCACTCCATCTGTTTTTTAGGTGATAGATGGCATAAGGCAGCTGTAGATGCCATCCTGATTCATGGGTTTTAGCAAAGCTCTTAACTAGGCCATTTGTTCTTTCAACAATGCCATTGTGCTGAGGATAATATGGAGTATGAAATGTCCACTGGATTCCTTCTTTCTTGGCCAAGTCTGGTACTACTGTGAATGTAAAATGTGATCTATTATTATTTTGGATTTCTTCTGGGAGAGTGCTAAACCATAGCTTCAAACTGTAAACTGTATTCTCTCCAACTGCTAGTAGTTGTTTCCACCTGTTGGTTTGCCACACTGGGACTGTTTACTTGCCAATTGTTTGCTGCCCAGTGACCTATCCATTCAGTGGCCCCCTTGAATTTTGCATTTGAGTTGGTGTAGATATAGTTAGCACCATTCTGCGCAGCTAGTAGGACTGTTCTAAGCTCTCCTACTTGTGCACTTCCCTTGTTTGATTCAGTTAACTTTTCCTCTGTTGCTACTTCCAGTGCCACAGCCTTGTAATTCCACTCATTGTCCTGCCTGTAAGATGATGCATCAGTGAACCAGACTCCCTTGAGATCACTGCATTTTATTAGATGAAGTGCTTCCTGAATCGAGGATGGTTTGCCAGGTGATGTTTGGAATAGTGAATTACTGTCTATGTCTTTTCATAATTTAGATACTTTGGTGTTGCCTTCTTTAATAGGCATAATTTTATTTATTCCCTCCAGGTTGGCATACCATTTACAAACAGTGGGTTTCTGGGCAATGTCAGCAGGGCATGCGGTGCCCTTGTGGACCACATCTAAAAGATGGAAAGGTCTCTGAATGATCACTCTCTGCACTTTTCTTATTTGCTCCACCCATTTCACTGCCCACACGAGAGACAACAAGCCCTTTTCAAGATCTGAATACCTTGTTTCAGTATCATTAAAAGAGTGAGAGCTAAATTCCAATGGTCTTTCTGGTCCCTCTGGCCCCTTTTGCCATACATTACAGTAAGAGCCATACTCACTGAATCCCCATTCTATATGAATGGGATCGGTTGGGTGGATTGGACCAAGTTGTTGAAAAAATCTCAGTTCCTTTATCAAAACCTTTAATGCTTTCCCATGTTGATCAGTCCAATTTCATGATGAACCTTTTTTAAGCAGATTGTACAAGGGACAAGCAATAATGCCATACCCAGGGATATATTTGTGCCAATAATTTAAAGTCCCTAGGAGTTGCTGTAACTACTTTTTGCTAGAAGGATTTTGTCCCTGTTCTATTTTTTCCAGGGTGTCCGGAGGAAAAGAAGCAGCTCTTTTAATCCACCAGACTCCCAAGAATTTAACTTCTTGGGCTGGTCCTTGACATTTAGGCAGGGGGATTTCCAAGCCTAAAACTGTCAACCTTTCTCAAATATCTTCCATGGTCTGTTTGATTGCTTCTGCATTCTCGCCTCCAATTAATATGTCATCAATGTATTGATATACAGTGACATCCGTTGGGAGAGGAATTTTTGCTAAAACCTTTGCCAATGCATTGTGAGCAATAGTAGGAGAATGTTTATACCCCTGGGGTAACCTGTTGAAAGTATATTGCACTCCCTGCCAAGTGGAAGTAAACTGTAACTCATTGTTATCTTCGAGGGGAACCATGCAAAACATGTCTTTCACGTCCAAAGCTGCCATCCATGTATGTGAGGCTCCCTGAATTTGGGTCACTTATTCTGTTATGCTTGGCAATGTTTCTGTTAAAGGTGCTATATTAGCATCCAGTTGTCTGTAGTCAGTTGTGAGCCTTCACTGTCTGTTCAGCTTTTTAACTGGCCAGACAGGAGAGTTATAGGGGGAGTGAGTACGAGTGATAATACCTCATTCTTCTAAGTCCTTTACCACCTCGTCAATACCTGTTTCTGCTATGGCTGGAAGAGGGTATTGCTTTGTGTTTGTGGTGCAGGAGGAGGGCAAAGGAATGGACATTTCTAGCAGCTTTAGCTGTGCAAAGTCAGGTGGGTTGGAATCAGAGTCAATCCATGCCCAATTCCCATTGATTCGTCCCTCAAAATTCCACAGAGATCCATCAGATAATCTCCATTACCTGCCATACAACAAATCACAGTCCTCCTCCTCATTATCCCAAATATCTCCATCCCAGGTTTTGGGGTCAGTGTCAGCTGTTAGTAAGTGAACCTGCTTAGCCAAAATCACTGTGGGGGGGCACTGGTTAGAGAAGAGATCTACCTTGTCTTCCAGCCATTCTCTCTCTCACCTTTCAGCCACCAAAAGCATTGTTAAAGTCTTAATTTCAGCAGTAAGAATATTTACGCACACACTCAACTTCTGTCCCTTCTCCTTCTCAGAGGTTAACAAGGATTTCAAAACCTCATTCTCTGCACTCAGTTTTTTCCCTGTCTCTCTTTCAAGAGCCAGTGAGGACTGTAAAACCTCATTCTCTGATTTCAAAGTAGTATACTCTGCATCAGCAACGCTTGGGGGGAGGGAAGGAAAATCATTAACTTCCTTTTAAGCACACACCAAGCAGGTTCCTAATACTGCAAAAATAACTCCTTTCCCTTTACTCTTCTTATATTTCTGCCCAGCCAGGCACATTTCAATGCATTCTATGACTTGCTCTTCATCTTTCCAACATTTTTGAGACCACTCCTTCCCCTCTGGGGAAGGGGCACATTTATACTTCTGCAGCAGCCCATCCACAGTATCCTGCCAACTACGCCAATTTTTACTGTCAAGAAAAAGGCTGAAGTATAGAGACAGAGATGGGGATCACTTTGTACCCTTTTCAATCTTGTCCAGTCTGCTATTATCAATTAATTTTCCTTGGAAAGAGAGAGAGAGAGAGGACCCTTGTGCCTGACCAGCCTGCCACACTCCAATTAAGGAGGAGGAGGATCTCCTCGGACCCTTTACAATTTGCCCAGGCTGTCAGGTGAACTAACAGCATCACTGGAAAACAGATCCCTACTGACAGCTCACTAGATCAGAGGGTGTCTGTCCTTACAAGCAGCGACACTTAGACAAGATCCCTTATGTCTCAGAATCAAAGTTTCTGGAAACTTTAATATCTATAGCTAATGCAATTTGTTATATATATTCATGACAATATGCAGATTTGAAGATACTGGTGATAGTGTACTGACTGCATAAATAAGTATATATTACAGATATATAAAATAGAATTTAACAAACCTAGGTATAAATAATCATTAGTAGCTAGCCTAATATTTTGTACTTATGCGTTCATAACATGGAGTTCTTACCCAAATAAGCATCCCTATTGGAGGGGGGAAGATAGGTTCAGCCCATTGACCGATCCCAGAAGTTTCAATAGAAGTTTTCTCCCAATTTGCCCCTTAATTCACCACTTTTTATAATGTTTGAGTGACTCTAGTTATATATTCTTTTCATTTTGGTTGGATTAGAAATCTCTTGCTCTGCATTTAAAGATATGGTCAAAAAAATAAGAAGGCTCATGCTCAGGGGAGGGGTCTTCACCTGGGCAAGGGTCTTCTTGACCTGTGGGCATGATTTTTAGTATTATAATGGACAAAGTTTGGCTGAAGGACACAATTTTGCCATCATTGCTGAGCAATCCATCTTCTTTGACAGAGGCTCTACAGTTGTCTTAACCAAGAACATGCTTGGCTGGGCCTGAACAGTCATTGATTATCTCGTTCCTGATTACTGGGATCCAGCTGTGCTACCGTCATAGCACCCTGTTCCCTATTTCAGATGGGTTTGCACTTTCTGTTAGTGAGAACAGGCCACACCCATGGCAACTGCATTCTGTTCCTGTGATCAATGACCGTGTCTCACTGAAGGCCGCTGCAGCTCATGTCAAAGTGTGAGCCTAACTTTTGGGGAACAGTGTCTTATCTCCCCCTGTTTCTTGCTATTTTCCCACACTTGGCTACTTGTTATCTATTTAAACCTATGATTCTTATGGAAGAGATTGAGATTTTTTGCAGCATCTGCTAAAATAGGATTTAAATTGGTTGTCACCTAGATGCTTGTTATAGTCCTTTGTCAAATGATATTAAAAATCAAATTACCTAAAAGCTTTATGTTTTGAATACACAAAATTCAACCTGAGTTACTGCAAAGGGATATAGAGATTTTTCTGGGGGGAGAAGTAAAAAAAAATTCTAATATTGCTCCACCTTGGCTAGAAATTCAGAGAGTTTCTCACATTATTATAAACCATTATGTTATATTTGACTATGTAAAGAGTTGATCAATAATTTTAGCTTCGTTTTCAATAGAGAAGTCCTAAGAATGGCCGGGGTGCATTCTAGTTTGAATTTCATTGATAGAAGTAGGACTGGGCTTAAACTTTTTTGAATGATCAATTTAATTCACCTTGAATGAATTGTACACAAGCAACACTTAAAGTATTCATGTTGTGCAGTTCAGGCACTATATTTTTGGCTGTTGAAAGTGTATGTATGTGAAATAATAGTCATCAATCCTGAAGGTATTTAAAGATGTGTAGATGTGGCACTTAGGGACATGGTTTAGTGGTGAACTTGGCAGTGCTGAGTTATTGATTGGACTTGATGATCTTAAAGATCTTTTCCAGCCTAAAATGATTCTATGATTCTATATGTGAGGGCTTCTTTTTCTCCTTTGCTTTAACTTCTAACTCAGCAACACCTAACTAAAACCAAAAATTATGTCTTGGAAACATCCTTATATGTCTGGAAACACTGCTGCAGTTGCATTGTTACTATCACCCAAAAAGTCAAACTTTTCAGGACAGATAAAACACAAACAGTAAGGGCCATTGTATAAGTTTTGACAGAGTCATTCTGTATTTTATTTAGAGGTTGGGCCAACCTCCCTTCCATCCCTCCCTTCCATCCCTCTCTCCCTTCCATCCTTCCTTCTTTCTGTCCTTTTTATTATTCACATTTCTCACTGTAAGCGTATTAAATAAAAAAGCAGGTTCCAGTATAAATTGGGGAATGACCTATTAGAGAGCAGCGTAGGGGAAAGGGACCTGGGGGTCCTGGTGAACAGCAGGATGACCATGAGCCAGCACTGTGCCCTTGTGGCCAAGAAGGCTAATGGCATCCTGGGGTGTATTAGAAGGGGGGTGGTTAGTAGGTCGAGAGAGGTTCTCCTGCCCCTCTATTCTGCCCTGGTGAGACCTCATCTGGAATATTGTGTCCAGTTCTGGGCCCCTCAGTTCAAGAAGGACAGGGAACTGCTGGAGAGAGTCCAGCGTAGGGCTACAAAGATGATTAAGGGAGTGGAGCATCTCCCTTATGAGGAAAGGCTGAGGGAGCTGGGTCTCTTTAGCTTGCAGAAGAGGAGACTAAGGGGAGACCTCATTAATGTTTATAAATATATAAAGGGGGAGTGTCACGAAGATGGAGCCAGGCTCTTCTCGGTGACAAACAATGATAAGACAAGGGGTAACGGGTACAAACTGGAACACAGGAGGTTCCACTTAAATATGAGAAGAAACTTCTTCTCAGTGAGGGTAACAGGACACTGGAACGGGCTGCCCAGGGAGGTTGTGGAGTCTCCTTCTCTGGAGATATTCAAAACCCGTCTGGACATGTTCCTGTGTAACCTCATCTAGGTGATCCTGCTCCGGCAGGGGGATTGGACTAGATGATCTTTTGAGGTCCCTTCCAATCCCTGACATTCTGTGATTCTGTGATTCTGTGATACAAAGCTGGGAGGAGTGGCTGACACACCAGAGGGCTGTGCTGCCATCCAGCGAGACCTGGACAGGCTGGAGAGTTGGGCGGGGAAAAATTTAATGAAATATAACAAGGGAAAGTGCAGAGTCCTGCATCTGGGCAGGAACAACCCCAGGTTCCAGTATAAATTGGGGAATGACCTATTAGAGAGCAGTGTAGGGGAAAGGGACCTGGGGGTCCTGGTGGACAGCAGGATGACCATGAGCCAGCACTGTGCCCTTGTGGCCAAGAAGGCCAATGGCATCCTGGGGTGTATTAGAAGGGGGGTGGTTAGTAGGTCGAGAGAGGTTCTCCTGCCCCTCTATTCTGCCCTGGTGAGACCTCATCTGGAATATTGTGTCCAGTTCTGGGCCCCTCAGTTCAAGAAGGACAGGGAACTGCTGGAGAGAGTCCAGCGTAGGGCTACAAAGATGATTAAGGGAGGGGAACATCTCCCTTCTGAGGAAAGGCTGAGGGAGCTGGGTCTCTTTAGCTTGCAAAAGAGGAGACTAAGGGGAGACCTCATTAATGTTTATAAATATATAAAGGGGGAGTGTCACAAAGATGGAGCCAGGCTCTTCTTGGTGACAAACAATGATAAGACAAGGGGTAACGGGTACAAACTGGAACACAGGAGGTTCCACTTAAATATGAGAAGAAACAACTTCTCAGTGAGGGTAACAGGGCACTGGAACAGGCTGCCCAGGGAGGTTGTGGAGTCTCCTTCTCTGGAGACGTTTAAAGACCGCCCGGATATGTTCCTGTGCAACTCGTTTTAGGTGATCCTGCTCCGGCAGGGGGATTGGACTAGATGATCTTTTGAGGTCCCTTCCAATCCCTGACATTCTGTGATTCTGTGATTCTGTAAATATAACACGGGGATGATCAAAGCAGATGAAGTTTGGATACTGCATTTCCTTGCCAACAATTTCTAGCAAAGCAGATGTGCATGCAAATCACACCTATCTTAATTCCAGAGATCACTATTTCAGTTAATTACTTTAAAATAGCTTATATCTTTGAAATGTAAAATGTGATAAAGAAGCTTTAATCTTGGATAAGGAAGATGTCAGTAACTACCAAATCAAGGGCAAAACTGAAATATATGGTCACATTTTCCAGGCTTTCAGTGACCTCATGGGAGCTCTCAGTAACAAATCAATGACAAGGTCTTCTAGATATGGGTAAGAATTGTGTGCATGTATGTCAGAGGTAATAAGACATGTGTCTTGTATTAAAGATGATTCACTTTATGAACAGATACGTTCTAAAGAGCATGAAAAACAGTGGTTTTTTCTACCTGAAAAAAAGCAGCGACATTTTAACTGAAAATGCATCAAAAGAAAAAAAAACTTCTATGCCAAAAACCACAGAGACCGAAGCATCAAAGGCCATGATACTTCATACAATTGACTTTTTCCATTTCCTTTGTTCACTTATGCCGATCTTATTGCAGTCCTGTCTCTGTAGAAGCCCTTGTATTCCTGTACTTGCACTTCTGCTTTCTTCAGAAGTTAGTGCAACCTCCATTACTCTCAAGAGACAGCCTGTCCTAAAGAAACCTGTCAGAAAAGACACTCAACAGTTCTGACAAATAACTGTCAAATCTTTGATTCCACAGAGTGGGATAATTTGTAGTTTTAGCCTTTCATTCAGCAAGTCCTATTGCTTGAGCCCTTCTGTCCATAGTTGTCAAGCATGTATATTTAACCCATTATTCTTCATGTAGCAGATGGTGTGATTAAAACTATGCTGAGCACTAGCTACTTTCAGAGATCCCATAAATGATGCAGTCTTCCAATAACTTTTTTAACCTCTTCTTGAGAGACAGAGTTCTGTAACTAGCACTATTGACTGAGAAGGGCTATTAGATTATTTCCAGCAAAAAGAACCTTTTCATATACTGGGCAGGAAGAATTCAGTAACAGCAGGATGATTTTGCTGTGGGAACAAGTATGTGTAAGAGCAAGTCTTCTTGCCTGGACTTATACAGAATCACAGAATTACAGAATCTTAGAATGGTAGGGATTGGAAGGGAACTCTGGGGTTCATCTAGCCCAACCTTCCTGCCAAAGGAGGCTCACCTAAAGCAGGTTGCACAGGAACACATCCAGGCAGGTTTTGAATCCACAACCTCTCTGGACAGCCTGTTGCAGTGCTCTGTCACCCTAAAAGGAAAGAAGTTTTTCCTTATGTTTAGGTGGAACTTCCTGTGTTCCAGTTTGTGTCCTTTGTCCCTCATCCTATTGCTGGGCACCACAAAAAGAGACAGGATCCATCTTCTTGACCCCCGCCCTTTAGATATTTATAAACATTGATAAGATCCCCTCTCAGTCTTCTCTTCTCCAGGCTGAATGGATCCAGATCTTTCAGGTTTTCCTCATAAGAGAGATGTTCTAGTCTCTTAATCATTAGTAGTAATCATTGTAGCCCTTCTCTGGGGAGCCCAGAACTGGACACAGTACTCCAGATGTGGCCTCAGATATATACTCAGATATGCCAAGTACTTAGGCTGCTGGTGCAAAGTAGATGGATCATGAGCCTAATAGAGTTCCATTAAAAAAACCAATATACTTTTTTCCAAAGTCCCTAGTTACTATGTCCTTTTTTGATACTGTCTTTTTCCTGTCCTCTTCCTTGCTTTGTTTTCATAATTAGAGCTGGTTCAATGGCAACAACATTTTTAACATCTTTCCTTTCTGCTGGACATTGAAAGTATTGATTTAACATGTGCCCTGTGTGTGTTTCTTTTCTTGTTCCAGGGCTTATTGGAAGGCACATTAGTAGCTAAGACATGCATTTTCTTATTCTCTGTGAGACCCTGACACATAAACAACTGCTGCTTCGTTTCTACTGAAAACAAACAAAAAAATATTGCCAAGTCATATTCCAGTTATATCTCTGCCACTGAGGACAATAACCTTCCTCAAGCATTTCCATTTGTGGCAAGATGCTGTGAGTATGAAGCATTTTTCCACCCATCATTTCTTCATATCTTCTCTCTTCATTTCCTAGCTTTTATTTGCAAGCAGTTTGATGGTACGTTCTCACAAAACCTGGAATATTGCTGTTACAGTACTACTTTTAAAAACCACCAGGTTCTGATGAAACAGAAATACATTTAGAAGCCCAATCTGGTGTCCACAGCGGGTCTTTCCACTGATATGTCATCAGTCATTGGTTCCACAATGGACAAAAAGGCCCCCAGGAAAAGGTTTTTGAATAAGAAAAGGATTAGATATTATGTCTAATAGAAAACACTTCTGAATAGTAAAAATACAGTGCCTGGTGATTTACACATGGTATATCTCCCTTGAAGAGAGTATCCTCTGTAGCATTAAGCAAATGAGTAAAAAGAACAGTTTCAGTTTGCTATGGTATATATACATCCTTCTAGAGTACCTGTACCTCCACTGTTTACCTTTGATTATTTTGCACATCTTACTGTTCTCTGGTGAATTTATACATGCGCTCATGCATTGTCATAATGGCTTTGTCTTGCCTGCTCTGTTTTGTTCTCACATTTTGTATGTTTGAAATGAGTTAAATATAAAAGGAGAGAGAAAACCTCTGTGGCAGGTTTTTCTTTGCATTATCTCAGAAGAGAGAGATTCATTTCTATGCTAATGGGTAGTATGTGGCACAGGGTAATTGTTACAAAATATTCCTTGCAGACATCGATCATCTTTCACTGACAAACACTAAATATTCTGCTCACAGTAAGGATGTAATTCACTCTGGACAATAAGACACCAAGCTGCATGTTACTCTAATTGCAACAAGCCTCTGCAGTGTTTAGCCATGGTGGTGTGTGAATGGAGTCCACTCCCAATAAACCAGCTGCAGTGTGGGCACTGGCCATAACATGTACTCAGCTGTGGAAGGGCATCTGTGAGATGAAATGGTAAGAGAAGTATATACAGGTCACAAAAAATCTGATTTGATTCTAACAGGACTGATTTACTTTGACTGTATATATGGCATATGTTTATGGAGTGTATAATGTGTGTGGTAAGGGCACAGATATAATACCAGTCTACAGAACTGAAAAATTTCCATATTCCAGCCAGAAAGAACAGTCTTATACTATCCATGAGGTCAGACTAGATGTTCATAGTCATTCTTCATGGCCTTAAAATTTATGAGTAAAAGCAAAGTGGTCCACAAAACCTACTAACAACTTACCTAGGCAAACTTGGTTTTCCTTGTAAACATTTAGATTAAGCAGTAATGGTTGCTATTGAAAAAAAACCAAAACAAAAACCTCTTGAAGCTCCTTTGTAAAATGAAGGGATAATAATAATTCTGAACTACCCAAGGGTGTTTTGTGGCTTATTTAGTGCTTTCACTGCACTTTCAAGATTCTCCTATAAAAGGTACTGCTATACACAAGTGCTGACTATTGTTATTGTTAATAAGGGACCATAAGGGTTCTAAATTTAGACTTATAGTTCAATATAGAGTTTAAACTCTTTGCCTGGGTTACAGCCATGAGGGTCTGCAAGTAAGCAGTCCCTGTCAATTACCTACAATAACATATGTAAGATAGTACCTGCTTGTGTCTCATTATTTTGATTTGAAGACACTGTAGAAGGAACATTCAGAATTCTAAAACCCCAAGAGAAGATGAACATGCTGATAACATAAGCATAAAGCTGTCAAAGGCAGAAAACCTTGAGTATGTCTTCAGGTAGGGCTTTTGCCAAACCACACGCTGAACATGCCCTTTGAACACTGTAACATATATTGTACTCTACATTTTAAACACGCATGTGCTAGCAAAAAAACCCCACAACTCTATAAAAGTGCTAAAAGTAATGCCTTCTGTTGTGATTTTGTATGCCGTATATTTAGAATTGCCATCATTTGAAAAATTTAAAGGTTAGCTTGCTTATGTCAGCATTTAAGGCTGTCTAGAAATGTAGGGGCAGTATCAGGAATTTTTGTTAGTTTATAATGAGCTGTTAAGCATTTATTAGGCCACATGTGATCATTGCTTATTTGGTCTTAACTCCAGTGTACATAGCCACTGGGACTGGTTTGGAACATAAAGTTCCCTAAGGGTGTGGACAGGTGAGAAGGCCCTTGAGAAACATGGGCAGCAGGCAGGCAGTGGTGGTATCAGGATTCAACAAGAGCTGCAGGAAGGGGACACAGGTCCTCTGGCCGCCACTTTCATGTCTGGTGTGAAGGCCCCACTGCTCTCCTTGGTGAGAAGAAGGATGCAGTCAGGGAAAGTCTGCCTGGTGGGTGCAGTTCTGTACAGTAATTCCTGCCCTGCAGGGGCAAGAGTCAGAAGACCTCAAATTTATCACAAGATGAGGGACATTTCAGGAACTTTTCCAGTTGTATTTTCTGCAGATTCACTCTAGAATAGCTCATGGATTTTGAAGGCTAATCAGAGAAATCTTGAAAATGTGATTAGTTCCAATGAGCTGTCACCAGCATTCCTCCGCCAAGTACTTTCAAGTCAATCTACTTAAGGGGGAATTAAAATGACCCTTCCTTGTGTTTATGAGGTATATTTTTTTTGACTGGGGCTAAAGTACACCAGATGTAGAACATACTGCAAGTACAGCTGCTTCTGGGAAAACAGTCAACAAGTCCATGCTTAGTGGTTAAATTCTTTTTGTGTTGCATCAAGCTCTTGCGTAAGAAGAGATAGCTGCCCTCCTGTTCTGTAATTTGTTAGAGGAAAAGAAAATAAAAAAGCATCTGAATAGCACAGATACTCTTCCTTAGTAAAGGTTAGACATGCTGTTAACTCACTCATCTCCTCAAAAAAAATTACATGTATTTACAACCACTATTTTTCCCCATAAAAGGAACATTTGTGCTTTTATTTTTGGAATTCGCACTTTGACTTATTCATAAATAGGCACTAGTGTAGCACACACAGCAAGAACAAAACACTGTCACAAAAGTGATCTACCTTACAGAAGCCTGCTGTTACCATTTCTTTACTCTGCAGGCTCATGCTGCTGAAAAAAAGCATTGAGTCAAGCCTAATTCTTTGCAATCAGAAAATAAGATGGTTGAATTATTTAGCATTTGAGAGACTGAAGTGATATAAATGCAAAAGGCAAGCAAGTAAGATCAATTACAGTGCTGAGGATTGTCAAGAATTTCTAGCCTCCAGAGACATTTATAAATCCTGTATCCGCAAAAATGATATACTGTTTATCTAGGCCAGGCTGCTAAATTAAATATATGTTTATATATCCTACATTCCAGGCTAAGCTTCAAGTCAAAAACGTCATCAGGAAACATGAACAAACACATGGTGACGGTACCCATTAACTTTGTGGTTACATTAAGTTTTCCTCTTAAGGCAGGTCATTTTCTGTATCGAGGTATGCCTACTTGTGCACCTCATTTTCAGGCACATGTAACTGGCTCTGCTGAGGTGTTTCAGACTGAAGACATTGGAGTTTTTATAAAAGACTTTTTCAAACCAGGCAACTCTCATTTCTGGATGCTTACTGGACTCCATGATTTCTTCACACTGAGACACACCAGTCTTTGTGAGGGCTCTTGCCTGCAGGGTGGCAGAGGGCAAAGTGTTTCAGGAGGGAATTTCAGGGACTGTTGCTGGCCAAGGCTAAGCCCACCAGTGATGGTAGATAGAGCCTCTGTGATAACATATTTAAGAAGGGGAAAAAATTGCTATGCAACAGCAACAAGGAGGAAGGAGTGAGAATATGTGAGAGAAACCACTCTACAGACACCAAGGTCAGTGTCCAAGTGCCGCTGGAGGGGAGAAGGTAGAGAATTCAAGAATGAAGTTGAGCCCAGGAAGAAGGGAGGGGTGGAGGGAAGGTGTTTAAGATTTCGTCTTTATTTCTCATTATCCTACTATGATTTTGATTGTTAATAAATTAAATTAATTTCCCTGAGTTGAGTCTGTTTTGCCCATCATGGTTATTGCTCTGTGATCTCTCCCTGTCCTTATCTTGGCCCATGAGCCTTTCATTATATTTTCTCTTCCCTCTCCAGCTGAGGAGGAGCAGTGATAAAGTGGCTTTGGTGGGCACCTGGCGTCCAGCCAGGGTCTACTCACCACAACACTGCATTAAAATGGATGCTTGTAAAGGTGGGGAAAATTGTTTTTTGGTGTGGGACTAGGCCAGGGACAGAAAAAGACAGTCCTGTTAAGAGGTAGACTGCCATATTGCTTAAGGAAACTAAGCATATGATTTTCTGCAGATCTTTACTCCTCTCTTGAACTGCTATAAAACCTTCACTGTCTATGCAGAGCAAATAAGCTTTGGCTGTTTGATCACCCTTTGGAGGTCAGCTGCAGCAGTCCTAAAGCAATTAGGAATGCCTTTGTGTGTAATAACAATTAAGTAGCCTTTATCTTCCACTCTCATACCTTTGTTATGAACATCCACTGCCTACATCCTGAGCCTTATAGGGTTGCAAAATCACCTAAAAATAGGAAAGGCTAAAAAGAAAGATGAAAGCACTGTATATCAGGGAAAAGATAAATTCTTAGGTGAGGGAATACTGCTACCTTGGAGGGAAAGAGAGTCTTTCCTGGCCTCTGACCCAGAACTCCTGGCCCTTGCTTGTCCATTGACTTTTCTTGCATGGTCATTGTCTGGAAAAGTCCCATGTTTAGTACCTGACTGAATACAGCTAAGTCCAGTGTTCAAAATTGTTAAGCAATCAACAACTGTCACTACAAGTATTAAAAGTGTGCTTGAGATATGCATATGGATTCTGGAAAATATATAAAGCTTAAATACAGGATTTATCCAACTAGGTGCTGATGTTTGCACCTTGGCTTCTTTACAAGGTGAGAAGCAGGCAGGAATCTTGTAGGACAAGATTTATCTTATCATAAAGCAGGTGTTACAACTGAGTCTCAAGAATTGCTTCTTAAAGATGACTATATCTTCTTCACTGCTTTATAGAGAAGGTAGGTGGCCAGCTCAAGAATGGATGTCTAGAACAAGGGCATTGAAATCTAGGTAGGTCCCATGCCCTCGGTGTTTGTTGATAAATGATATTGCAGCATGCAGTGCCTGGGGCATCACACTGAACAATGAAACCAAAATGTGTTCATTTAGTTGAGTACTGTTTATTTTATTCACAAAATGATGTGGAAGACCCTATAAAGAACATGATATCATATGACCATGGAGTTAACTGTATCACAATGAATTTGCACAAAGTCATGCTGTCTGCAAAACCTTAATTCTACCATTTGTTAACTTTTAAATCCTCGAATTTGCAACCTTACTGATTCTTCAAAAGAAATGCCTATGTATTCTTAGATTTTTAGAAGTCAGGCTGAAAACCCAGAATTTTTCTCATGAGAAATTGTCTGTTGATAGAACTGGAGCCTTCTACCACACAGATCTTTGTAACTTCAGCAGCAGAATGCCTGATAGCAGTATCAGATTGTCATCGTCTGTGTTTACCAGCAGTAAAGGAGAATGAACAGTGCCCTTTCCAAGGTGTTCTATAGTCTATGGCTGATATCAGGGGAGTGGTGAGGTTTAGGAAGTTGGAGTTATGCTCTGCATTTTGAGGAGGAAATTCCTTTGGTAGTTAGAGACCCTTCTTGGCTACATCTATCATGGCCCTCTGAAGTCAGTCCTCTTTCTCAGTTATATTAGTCTTACAAGCTTCTCCTGACTCTTTAGCCATTACTTGTCCTAACCTAATCCTTGTGCTGTTTCCTTTGTGTCCCCTGTTTTTGCATCAAGTGGCAATCTTCTCATTGCTGCCTGGGTGCCAGAGTTGGGAGTAGTTGAAGGTCATGTCCTCAGTTTTTGTTCTTGTGAAAGAAATCCAGAAGGGTTTTATAAGAAAAGCAAGACACTCTGCTAACTTTGCATATGCCTTGCAGCTTGTAATGCTGCTGTGGAAGCAGTTTTGCCCCTTCCCATCAAGCTGTCTCTGTCTGTGTGATCTCTGTAAGGATGGGGCATCTGGCATAGCAGCCAAAATCTGTGAGAAGACATAATATATTTGGGGGATCATGTCTTAAATTTGTTTAAATGTCAAGCTGTTCAAATCAGCTGAGAAATAGAGTCAATCCACCCTGCCGCTGGCTCTCCTGAACATCCTAATCTGCTGCAGCACTGTGGGAGGACAGCCAGTGCAGCTGAGGAAAGCACTTACACTTCTCTTTTAAAGTAAGGCACTGGAAACCTCAGATTGTGCTAGACCACCACAAGGTTGTAATTCCTGAAAGCTTTGCTTTAAACATTTCTTGTGCTGTGCTGCAAAAAGCAGCTGCTGAACCATTGGCAGGCTTAGTGTTGAACAGTGAACTTAAGCTGGGAAGAGACAGATCGTTTAATAGTGACACCACGTAATTTGTTGTTACTGAAGTCCATATTTATTCTATTAATAAAGAATTTGGCATTAACATTTTTTTGTAAATGAGGATAATTTATTAAGTGTAAAAAAAAAGAAATAAGGAAAACAGATTGTTCCAGAGAGCAAAGAAATATATCACTGCAAATATACATAATGAGTGCAATTTATAAAACACTTTTAATTAAAAGTTTCTGACTTGAATTATTTCATTTGCTTGCAAAATGTGGGCATGTTTTAGTAAGCCAAACTTCTCAGTTGATCTTTAGGCCCCTTTTAAGAGAAAATAACTATTATGTTTGTATCTGTCTGTTTGTCATTAAGAAATTGTTTATTTATAACTTACCAAACTGGTGTAAGCAGAGCATTTGAGGGCTGTGCTTTTGTTCATCTCTGCTTCTCCTGAACTAATTTCCAGCTACCTAGGCCTTGTAACAGTGATAATTATTCTTCTTTATAGCACTGATGAATCATACCAAGACTTGTGTCCTGCTTTTTATAAAAGACTTAAATAACTATCCTCTATCTTGGGAATATCAATGCTTACTGTCTCACTGTTCAAACATATGCTATATATTGTTGTATGTTTAAATACACACATAGAAAAGATGCGTCTGCTACAATGAGGTGTCTAGCGTGTCCCGGTGGTTGGTTGCTTTGATCATATCAGGGAAGAAGGTTGTCTCACCTCTGTCCCACAAATTCTCCAGTTTTGCATAGGGGCTTGTTGCACAGACTGAAGCAAAACCTCATTCCCAGCTTTTGAAAGCACTGAACAATTAATTAGGTACAATTTGTAAAGATAAGTGTTTTGTACCTTATGGTCTTCTCTGCTACCTACAAAACATATCCACCTGACATGGAGCCATGGGGAGCTCTGGGAATGATCCATCTCCTCCTCCTTAATTTTAAGGTTCAGTATCAACAACTCAGGGAAGCCTAGAGCTTGAATTTTGCTTTGAGATATTAAGTGGTAATGAAAGGTAAAAAAATTTCTTTTATTTAAGTAGAGGTTGACCTACTTATCTGTCTTTTTTTCATGTACATGTGCTGTGTAGCCTCTCCTTGTGGCTCTTCCTGAGCAGTAAAACAGACTTAATTAGTTGTTTTTTGGGTAAACATGGTATACCTTCTATTTAGTATGCTTAGGAAGTGGTAGGAGAGACATTGAGGTTGTGACATGTCTCACTTACTAATATTCCCTCCTCCTGATTCCAAGCAGATTTAGATACTGCTTTATTCCCTGATTAGCTTAACTTTTGGTGTAGGATCTGTGAGATTAGCTTGAACCAGACAAAAATGTTTCTTTCCCTGGTTTTAATGGAACATAATGTGTTTGGCTATCACAGCAATATAGTGAGATTTGCCCAGGTGACTCCTCTTCAAAGGCTGAAGAACAAAGGGATAGAGTCTGTCCTTGGAGTGTGATTCTGTATTCCCACAGAAGCCAAGCTCACCCGTGACACTTTTTTAGCGAATAAGTATTGGAAGTTATTCTTCTTAAGTATTTAAGTTATTCTTAAATAAACTTTTTAAATTCCTAATAAGTTAAGTCATTATGAAAATAAACGCCTTGCATCTGTGTCAGGAAAAAAAAGATAGCCCTTGCTAATATCTGCAAATAGCTCTTCTATTGATATATATTAGAAGTTGTATTTGGCCACAAGAAAGTGAAGGGAGCTATATAAATCAGAAAAAGAAGGCTCTTGAGGACCTTTTACTGAAGTCTGGGAGTGAGAAAATTAATTTTCTAACATTCAAATTGGAAGCCCTCTGCAGATCCTGAGAATTCACTGCTCAGCTTTCATAAAATGCAGAAGTTGACAGTTTTTTTCTGATACATTAAAGTCAGGATTTATCTCAAATTCCTTTTTTTTTTTTTTTTTTAAAATAAGTTAAAAATAATAAGGTTTATTTCCCTCTGGTTTAGGACTTTAATCTTTTCCACAGACATAAACATGTTTCAATTTGCCAGCTGGCCCTCCTCACAGTTCTGCTTGAGTAATCTCACAGCTTGAAAAACTGGCATAGGTATAATTTCATTCAATATGCAAGAGTTTCTTTCCTTTTTTCTCCATAAAAGTTTTGAGAGTCAGGGAGTATTTTATGCTCAGTGATTTCCCTCCTACATCATCATTTTGCACTGTCAAGTGTGCAAAGAAAGAGCTAGGAAGCTGTCTTGGTCCTTTTCATAGTGCTCATAATCAACGTGCTGCCCTTTGTGAGGCTGTCATGTTCGAGTACTGGATCCAACATCTTCTGAAGGAAACTGTCAGCACTTATCTTTGAATTGCTTTTTCTTTACTCCAGACAAATGTTGACATTGCTTTTGTGGCTTTTGTAAGGAGACCACAGTCTTGGCTACGCTGATGTGAGGAGCAAGCAAAACACGAATGTACTCAGATTTTCTTACTGCAAAGACTGCTTATACACATTTCAAAACCTCTCTCAGGCCAGAGTACTTTGATTTTTCAGATGACAACATGTGAAGTGGGGAGAGCTTTTGGGCTTTCTTCATCCTAGTCCTCATGTATCAAGGATGTGTGTCTTGGTGTGTTTACGTCTCATCCTGCTTCCAGCCACGGTGCCCTGCATTCATTCAAGGTTTTGACTGTCATTTAGACCATCACTCCCAAATAGCAGGGACATATCCTGGTATCAAGAGGCTATTATATGAATTGGAAATCCTATCATTACTGCATGGACAGCATGATTTTGCTGTTTTTCCCACATAGAGATGAGATGTTTTTCTCTCCTGCTGTTCATTTCATAAATCTCTGGAGTTAGACAGCTGCCAGGAGGTGGTGCTGATGTACTCCTCTTGTTCAGGAACAGTGTGACACCTCTGAGCACGTTGGAATGAGAGACAGTTTGATTTTGGCAGCCAAACACAAGCTAACAGTATTCGGTTACATTTTTATGTCAGTTAAATTTCACATCACTGAAGCTACCTGCAAATATTGTATTGCTGTATTGACTTTGCTGTGAGGGAGAGCTGGACTTTAGTCTGTCTCTGCTTCTAAAACACATTGCACAGCCTTCCAGGTACCAAGTTCCTCATCTGCAGGATGGCAGTCTTGGTATCTAGAAAATCCCCAAGAAAAGCGTTAGAGATTAAGCAACCAATGTTCAGATCAGGCAAAAAAGTAGGAACTGCAAGTGTGAGTTGTTCATTTTGTAATTGCAAATGATTTGGGAGAGGAGTTCAAAGTGATGCACATCAGTTTGAAATGCATTGCTTACTCTACAGAAATTTGGCCAACAACCTACAGTCACACTAGCAGGGACAAGATGAGAACTGATAGTGAGGAGCCAGTGATTGCCTGATGTATCAGCTCTTTGGGTTCTCCTTAGATGAAATTTGAGTAGACCCAGATTGTATTTCTCGGTGTACAGTTAAATCATTGTTTCTGTCTGTGGCTTTCCTTCTGTCTCTTATTTAATGTCTGACATACAACAGTTCTTCATCTAAGTATGTTTTCTTGTGCATCTTTTTCTATAGGCAGAACTCATCTTCTGGCTGAAGGTCTGCTTCACAGTCATGCTCTGAGGCTTGTTGTCTGTCTTCAAAATGGCATAATCTGTAACAAATGTACCATGTAAGTAAGTTAAAAATACATTGATCTTTATTCCTGCTCTTTCTGTGAATGCTTGATAGGCAAAAAAATATTCAGAAAGCCAGTGTCATAAAACTCTTCTGAGCACAAAAGCTAAAACCCTACTGTTAAGCCACTAGTATAAAAGACTTGACCTCATAAGGACAGATAGATCTGCATAGCACAATCATTTCCTCTCTGGACACTAATGCTCAGATTCACTGCTTCCAAGCACTTCAGAGTTTCACATATGTATTTTTTTCTTTCACATAAAGGTCTGTCTCAGCATGACATCATGACATTTATTCCTTCCCTCTGTTGCAAGCCTACACTAAAGCTAGCGGTAAATTCAGTCTTGTAACTAAGTTTAACTTGCAGAAGAATACATACACTTCAAAGAATTTTATGGCAATTTCTGAAGTTTAGTTCTTTTTCAAATGGCCTGATTTAAGATACTAGACTATAAGGCAATCTTGAGTTGTGAAACTCATAACCTTTCTTGTTTCTGCGTGGATGGAAAGAAGCTGATGCTCTGATTGGTTTCTTGCACAAGTCTCTGGAGAGATAAATACGGCAAGGGAAACAGCAAAGACCTTGCTGTACAATAATCTGTTTCAGTAAAGTCTGCTCCATAAGAAGGAATAAAAAACTGTGACCAGGATCAAGTAAAATGTGAGCATATGATTGCTAGATAGGAGAGGGGCAAAATTGCTGTGACTGGTATTCTGCTGAAGTCTAGAAGAATTCACAATATCCATTGGACTTCTGTTGCGATGACCAAACAAATGCCTTTGTGGTTTGTTTGTTTCTTTGTTTTTAACCCCTATTAATTAGCTTAGCCTCTGCCCCTCATCCAGCCCTCTTTCTCCAGTAGTATTAAAACTCTTTTCATAAAAGTAGTTTTTGATTAAATTTGGTTGACTAAGTGCAAATAGCTTAATTCCTTTTGGGCCTGACTCACTGATGAACTTAAATATCTCCAACTTATGTAAAGAAATATTTCCCTTAAACCAGATTCACTTTCTCTTGTCACAGACCAATTTTTCTAAGTCACCTTCTCAAATCATCTCTGATGCTACCATGTAAGATTGCTACAAGTTACTCACTTGTATCTCAGCATCACCCTAAACACAGGTGTTTCCAAGCACTTTCTCATTAAGATATGGGAGAGCATTCTATCCTTCTTGCTGGATTATGTTTGTGACAATCCTATTTGAAAAGTATAAGTCTCAAATTGCTTAGACTCAGACTTTATCTCGGAGTACGACAGGGGTACGGAAATAGTAATTTATGCCATGGTTTGCTTTCTGCTGAGAGACCAAAAATAAATTAGTCTGATTTACATCAAGAATTTAGTAAATCTAGTTTAGACATTAGGAAAAGCTTTCCTTAGGGTAAATGCAGCATGCACAGTTCTAGAGCGTCTTGGGTAAAGTTTGTGCTGTTTAGTGCACCTCATCCCCACACTGATCATCTTGGCTTTCTACACCCACAGCCTTGGGCCCCAGATGCCAGAGGAGGTGTGACGGGATGCCAGGCCCTCCCATCCTTGGAGGAGGAAGTTAAATGTCTCACTGAGAGCTGTCCTCCATGACCCCTTGAACACCTTCTGGCTCTGCACTTCAATGATTACATTACACAATAAGCCAGGAAAAAATAAAACTCCATAAATACGTCACCTATGACCCTGGAAATGATAGTTTGCAGAACTGCTTTCCTGTGTTTTTCATTCAAGGCGTATTGTGCAGTTCATTACAGTATGTCAGTGTGACAGTAGCATTATTCTCTTATTTACAGTTCTTCCTTTCCCTTCAGCAGTGAAAATGAAAAGGAAATCAATGCCATTAAAGAGAATAATGACAAACTCACCTCCTACAAGGTCTGTGCTCATATATTTATTTTTTTCTGAATTCTCATCTCTGAATCTACTTGTACAGGTATGATGGAAGAAGGGAGGAAAACTCCAGGAAAGCACCACTGCAAAAGTGAGAAATACTGTGATAGACCACTGCTTTTGCAAAAGGCTGAGAACAATCCAGTGTCCCTCATCCTCCTCCACTCCCCTGGTCTTTACAAAAATCTACTGTGTGATTAGAAATGTCAGGGAAGAAGCTCAAGAAAGATCAAATTAAATGACAGAGGAGACAAGGGAAGCCACTACAATTCTGTACCCATCAAACAACACTCAAACTTCAGTAACATCATTGTGTCTTTCAGTCAATCTGTGCATCACACTGTGAAGCCTCAGATCAAAGAGCTGTTACAAATCCACCAATGAAGTTCTCCATCAGGCAAGAGCCTGTGGTCTCTCACAATTTATTAAGTCAGAGCAGCACCTAACACTGAACTGTGCCAGCAGGGCAGTATTTCATTGCCCTTTCTGCACAATTCTGAACTAAAAGCCTTTTATGAACTTCCAGATTTTGGGCAGTGTACGAGGAAAGGCACAATGTTTGGAAACCACTTGGGCTTTCAGAAGTGAGAAAGCTGCAGTGTTACTCTATATACTCTGCAAGAGCCTTGTTCCTCTGTGCTGTGTCGCTCAGTGAACTATATTGACTGCTCAGTTCTTCCTGAGTGTGAGTTTCACTGGGGAATGAAGCAACAGGGATAAAGGGCAGCTGTATATCCAGCATGATGCCACTGCTTTAATGAGTGGGGCAGCCATACAAGCATTTAGAGTTGCCGACTCTAAAGGAGGAAGCAAATCCTATTTGCATACTACTCTCAGGAAGGGTTTTTCCTTAGTGAGGTTTACCCTCTTTGCACTGTACCTTTGCACTACCTCTGAAAGAACCCTGCTGGGCTGATGGGAAGCAATTTAGATGGGCTCAAAACCAGTTCAGTAAGATGAATATTTTCAGTGTGTAATTACTGGGCCGATATTTCATAGGTCTGACTGCTTGCTAATTAACATATCTTGACTAGATCTGCCTGCAGCCAGAGTAGAGCCCATTAAGGGAGTGAGCTACCAAATTATGTAGTAAATATTCTGAGGTAACTTTGTCCAAAGACAGGCTGCCTGTGTGCGATATGGCTTGGAGGTGCTATATTTTGGCTGAATGAAAGGAAAGCTAAGATAAGCTGAAATGGAGGAGGGTGCAGCAGGCAGTTGTGAGTGTGATTTGGGAGCTGAAAGCCAATCACACAAGAGAACATCAGGGCAGATAGTGATGGGTGTGGACTGTAATCTGAGGTTAAACATGGGGAAGAGCGCCTAGGGCAAATAATGGTACTGGCACAGGAGAAGAAAACGATAGGATTTGGCATAGTTCATAACCATTACAGTAACAAAGCTTCACAGCAGGGCCCTGGCCAGCTGCATGTGCTTGTGGAGTCAGGACATCTATGGTCCCCAAAGGAAAGAAGAGCATATAAAGAGCTGTTTTATGCAAAGAGTGAGTATTTGTGTGAGACAGAGAAAAAGGGCTTAGTTTCTCTTGCTGAGAAGGAAATTTGCTGTTGGCCTCTCCATTGAAAACACAGAGTCTGCCACTGTTGGCGCAGTAATTTCATTACAACACGTTCATGTACCTGGTGATGATGCTCCTGATGTTCAGAGGTTGCATACCTTGCAAAGGAATTTGTTGAGATTTTCCTAGTAAGCACTGCATCCTGTATCCTCAGCACATTTCATACATCATGACTGGTTCCCCCTGGGACAAAATATTTCTGTTTCAGCTGCATTACCCAAGAAATACACCTGCTCCTTTATGTAATCAGCACCATCTCTACAGAAGAGTAAATAGCTACACATTTACCTGACACTGTGGATGTTAAAATGGCAAATAACAATTGAGAATTAGCTTTGCAAAATCCTCCATAAATGTTATAAAAAAATAAAATAGGTAAAAACCACAGCTTTGTGTAGTTTTCTTCATTCATTTTCATTTGTTCTGCTCATGAGCAGCAGAGATATCTAGATAATTCATGCACATGTAGAAGTGCCTATGTTTTCACATGCTTTTAGCCATTTGTCCTAGACTCCTGTAGAACCACTCTAAGTTGAGCACATACATACACATGTATTAGAGCAATACATTCATAAATGTAAGAGTAGATAATTTGCAGTGTGTGTGACTGCGTTGTATGTAAGCTTGTGAAAAGAGGAGGAGAGAAAGTAGATTCACTGCCACTTTACTGTTGCTACTGAAACATTTTCATTGCTACCTTCAAAATGCTGCCAGTTCTTCAATTTGATGGAAGACTTTGCTGAGGAGCAAAACGGAAGTCACCAGCAGCTTGGTGGTATCTTGTCTCTATGAGAGGGAGTATCTCCTGACTTGTAGTATCTGAACTCAGAAGTCACTGGCAGCTGGAGGAAAAAGTATATCCTTGCCTTCTTCATAGCCTGTAAAATTCTGTCTTGCATACAAGTGTGAGATCATACCACAGTCTTATTTTCCCCCAACCAACTACCTCAAACATTATTCATGTGGGCAGAGGAGAGATGTGCTTAAGGACCTTAGCTGAAATTTCCCTGGAAACAAGCTGTTATGTCCTCTTCTCATATAATAACACATTCATATTCTAGAGAATATATCTATACTGTGTGTGATTTTATATGTACAGTATATACATATGTATGATCTTTTAGATATATGCTCTTTTAGATATATACTCATGGATTCACATTTGTGTGCATACCTGCATCATTTTCTAAAGACTGGACACACATAATTTAAAAATCAAAACCTATAAAAGTTTTATATTAAAATAATATGAAAACTATTTCTATTCTATAGTATATAATGTTAATATGGATGATTCCATAGAACTTCAGAGATATGTATGTTGGGATATCTTGTGTAAACATGCTTACATTATATAAGGTATGATTGCACTATTATATGTGTGTATAACTTAATTCCGTAATACAGGAGTATGTATACATTTATATATACTTCTAGACTAACCTTGCCAGACATCAGGCTAAGTTGTTCTCAGCAGTTGCTTGCTAGTTTGAAGGCTAAGACACCACATGTATTGTTTATGCAACACAGCTACTATAGGAGAGAGAACTGATGTTTAAAATCTGTAAAAAGATGCTTCAGCAGCTGTGCTATCAGCCAGTGACTGTGGCATTCCCTTACTGCTCCCTTCAGCCACAGAAGACTGTAATTCAATAGCATGTGAATCCTCTGCTGCCTGAAGCAGTCAGGCAGCAGGCCCAGAGGTCCTTTCAAATCAGGATTTTTATAGTTCT
Source organism: Brachypteracias leptosomus (assembly GCA_013401335.1). NCBI lineage: Eukaryota > Metazoa > Chordata > Aves > Coraciiformes > Brachypteraciidae > Brachypteracias > Brachypteracias leptosomus. Next base: position 85,418 of record VYZX01027891.1, on the reverse strand, counting down.
TCCTAAGCCACAGGAGATGCTGGTGCTCTATTGCTTAGCAAAGGCAAGCAAAACTGCAGCAGCACAGAACTGTGTGAGGAACAGCTCAGGAAAAAGCTCAGCATAGCAGAGAAATGGGGACAAAAGGGGCCTCCCCTGTTTCCTACAGGTTAAATTCCCATTAGTAATGAAATGAGCTTTCCTGCCAGCTAGACTGAACCTTCAATTTATACTCTGTTTACTTAAAGAACAGGTTAAAATGCTTATGTAACAGAAAATACTGTATTTTCCTTTGCCTTCTATGGCGTCATTATTTAGGGCCCAATCCAGCAAAGCAGGAGCTTTTGCTACCCCATTGGGAATTTAGTAGTAGCATTACACTACTTGAGTGTTGAAAGTTGTATATGCTCCTAAATGATCTGCCTGGATAGGTATCTCACTGGTGTCACTGGAAAGTGGATGAAAAATGCTGCATTTGTTTGTCTGTGTTACATTTTGTATGTATGTAAAAGACTGCAGGATGCAGAACAGTGCAGTCAGAGCCATTCTGCTTTGTTTTTCAAAATCTTTTCTATGTTTGAACTGTAAGCTGTGATGCTCTAGCATTTGCATAAAATCTGAAAAGAGTATGGTCTTGTGAGTCAAATTTATGTTTTAACATGATTTAAAATATCTCCTCTACTAACTGGTTGAATAACTGGTACCATCCATTAGCTGAACTTAAGTATGTGATGATCAATAAAACATGACATTCTGTAAGTACTCTGTGCTCAGAGCATGTAAGGACATAGCAGAGGAAGTGCCTCTGGTAAAAGACTGTGTTCTTATGATGAGAGTTTTCCAATTCCTTCCTTTCCCAATTCCTTCATTCTCCTCCTAAGAGCTAATGACTACTGGATACAAGGCTTTTAAGACTTTACGGTTGTTCCTTTTTTGTTTTCGGCCACAACTTCTTGCAACACACTGAAATAGTCACATTCTGGTCTCCCCCCTCCCCCCACCCCAGCAGTATTATGAAAAGAAGCGGGGACTGAGCTGGACAAAGCACAGAGTGATCCGTGCACCATTCACCATCCACCAGCACAAAGCAGCCTGGAGGGTCTGCCTCTGCAGTGCCCAGGGGCTCAGCCACACTGCTGTTAGACAAAATTAATTCAGGCCCAAGGAGAAACATATTTTCTAGGTTCTCTCATGCTCTCCCCAGTTCTCATCTTAATGCTGGCAGAAAAAACCCTATTCTTTCCTGGTTTTCTAGGCAGGTTTTGTAGGGTATGGCAATGCTGTAACTGCTTCTTGTAAATAACAGGTTTAGATGTGCAATAAGCCTTGTATTGCTGCAATGTGCCCCAATCCTTTACAGGGAGATTTTAAAGATGCACTTCAATTCACTTACTACACTGGATGACTGTAGACTTAACAATATGAAAAGGATTTCCAAATGTTGATGCTTTGCTCTGTTGGATATTGCATGAATGTATGTTGCCTGACTGTGAGATAAACCTGAAAAAATGAGGGTGCCTTTGAAAAGTGTTAATTCACCATTTTTATTTTGTGTTTGAGATATTGCACAGGCCCATCAGTAAATAATTGCTCTCTGATTTCAATTTCCATTTTATTCAACTGCACGTTTTATGAAAGTGACACAGAGCTACATGTACAACAAGATGCCTCCATGATAGACAATATGAAGAATCAGAAAGAGTAATGTAATGGTAAAGTATAACACAGTGCCAAATGTACATTTAACAGATGAGTTGCTCATTGTACAGTAGTTGACTGTAAAAGGCTATTTATACATAAATCACTTAGTTCAGCCTGACTTCTGCATTGATGGGACATAATTGATCTTTAAAGTTTTATGAAAGAATCACAGACTGTGAAATTAAAGAAGGTTCTGTTGTTTAACTTTGCATTTCTATCAAGTGCCAGGAATATCACAACAGTAGAAAAATACCTGTTTTCTTGTGAGAAAAAACATTTCATAGATAGTGTTAAATCTGTAATTAAATTAATTTATAACTGAAAAATACTATTATATTTTTCACTTGTACCTGGAATTTCTGAAATAGAAGCCAGCAACATTGTGATAAATTGATTCACTTTCAGAAGGAATGATGGTAATATTTCATCAGCATCAGTCCTGAGTTGCAAGGCTCTTCTTTCACGACAGCATTAGACAATTCAGGTGTTGGGGAGATCTGGGTCTTGTCTACCTGCTTTTCAGGCTTCATATGGTGTTACTTAGGAAATTTGGTCTTGTCAGGTTGGGATAAATGGCAAAGCATTTTTCTTGTTCCCATCATTTGGAAACAAATGCGCAAGGGAAGAATGGGTAGAATCACGCTGGTCTTCCGGTGGCCAGCATGGATGGGATCATTTAGCACAAATACATTTCAGCAATGAATCCCTTTCCTCTGGGAGCTAGGAAGGACTAATGCTCTCTTGAACCACAGCACCTGTCCCACAGTATTCCTGTCAATACAGCAACACGTTGCTATTGACTGGGTCCTTGTGACAAAATGAAGGCATTAGTTGTTGCTATGCTAGAGATTGTGATTCAGGTGCTAACAGTAGGTTGCTACTACCTGCAGTTTTAATGAATGTGCCAGTTTTCTCATCTCCTTTTGCATCTTAGTTTTGATACAATTACTCAACATCTTAATCTTAGTTTTCTAGGGTTTTTGTAGGGACTGTATAATGAGTAGTCCCTGCACACTCAGCGCTTTATTTCTCTAGCTGCTTATTTTTTAATATGTGTCAAATATTTCTGCTCATTTTTCCAAGCCGGTTGGTGCTTTGAAACTGGAAAAACAGGCAGAGAGCTGTGAGCCAGCCTGGCAATGGCTTTGCTGTGTATTACGTACTTTAATGTCTATTAAGAGTGAACAGAAGTGGAGAGGAAGATGGAAATTATTCCAAGGCTTGTGTACTTTTGAAAAATAAATTACTTACCCTTTTAGAAGAGCTTTTTGTGCTGCAGTGGCTTGTCTTAAAGCCCAGTTGCAGATGAGAAGCCCTTCCTACAGTTTGAGCCTGCTGGGTTTGCAATGGCTGTGCACAAAGGACTCCAACGATTCAATCTTTTCCTACTCTGTGGTATTCCCAAATGTCTCTGGACCCTCTTTGTGACTGATGTTCTGGTGACCTACAGGTTCATCCTCATTGTAGTGATGGAAATCAGGGTTGAGGAATCTAAGGAGGATTTACTATGCAGTTGAAAGGAAGAGATCTGGGGCCAAACGTCCTGCAAATGAATCTTGAAGGCAGTGCATACAATTACTATAAATTATTGACACAGAAAAGGAAAAATTACACTTAATGAATCAAATAAAGAAGAATGAAAATAGCTGTCTCCTTCCCTCCCACTTTATCTCTTATTCCTGTCACAATATAACATGGAGCTCCCATTGCGGACCAAATTAGAGCAGAAGGACTACTTAACCTAGACAGGGGCTTGTGTATGCAGTCATCGCAGTGTGGGATGGAGGGTGATCCATTGTAATGCAGGTAGTTCTATTTCTAGTTAAACTTTTATGCTGTCAGATTGTATTTCCCTACTTTGCATCGTAATTGTCTTCTTATGTTAGGTGGCTGCAAGGTCCAGTCTGATAGTCGTGTGTTTGGGACATTTGCTTCTCTGTTCTCTGCTGCAAGAAAGAATTTTTAATTTGATAGGATTCCTGAAAAGGCTTTTTCTGTGCAATCATCTAGACAGGCATACGAACATGCCTTCCACCTTACTCTCCCAATGAATCAATATTGGTTGAAAGAAGAATCAGAAGATTTTCTGTAAATCTTCAGAGAAAGTTACAACAGACCTCCTCTCAAAATTCCTGCAAAAGGTACAGAATAGATGTCAATAAGAGAGCCCAAAGAAACCCAAAGTGTTATTGTATTGTAACTGGTGACCCAGCAAAAGAAAGGTGATGACTCTGTAAATAGATGAGATGAATTATACTAAAGGCAGAAACATGGACTATAGAGGTGTTGGCAGATTAATAGGTGTCATTATCATAATTCTATGGAAATCGGTTGAGTAATGAGAATATCTGTCAGGTAAGTGCAGAAAATCATTCTTAAGCCATTGACAGGGACCCAAATAACCTGTAAAGTAGTGTCCAAAAAGGAGGAAAATGGGTCATATCACAGAGAAGTTTCAGTACAATTATACTCAATTAGAGGACAGTTATGCGTAAAATATTTTTCTGAAAATCTTCCTCCCTCCCTTGATTAAATCCTGTGGCTGTAGAACCTGTGGACTAGTTGTTTAGAATTATTCACCACAATGCCTTTCAGAGTTCCCTCCAACAACCAGCAGAAAAATAAGTGGCCCATTAGTTTTTAATTTTACAAGGCCAGATGACTAAAGACAAGGGAATGGCCAAAATAGGTGGCAAGGCTCACTCAGGCTGCACATCTTGCTCTTAGGTCTGTGATGCTTACAGTTTGTTTCCTAACAAGAGTAGAGTGTAATACACTGATGTTGCTGTTTCAGAATAATTTCTCAACATAGAGAGGTGGTGTTTAAGGAAGGTAATGAGAGGTTTGACATGGCAGAGAGTGGCAGTCAGAAGTACAGGTGTCCTGCTGCATAGGGATGGAGAATGGGATGTGTTCCTCCTCAATATGGAGGCTGGAGGAACACCTTCTTACCAGACACAGGCTCCAAGCAATAATCATGTCCACCCTTCACCTCCTCAAGTGGGTGCTCTGGCATGGAGAAGGCCGAGTTTTAGCTTGCAAATGCATCTTCCTTCAGGAGCTGTCATTGGCATATTTTGTTGTTTGCTGTGGTTGAAACTCAGTTAAAACATGACAGGCTTTGATAGACTGCCTCAATTGTTGCTGGTTTTTTTTTCTTTTCTTGATAATAACTATTGCATTTTACAGTACCCTGTAAAAAATGAAGTCTGCTTGCTGATAGTAAAAACCAGTCAGAAAAGAAACATGATGTACACAGAAAATGGATATTGTTTATGGATTTGATAATGTTGGCTCAAATGTCTGCATAAAAAGTTCCCTTTTGACTTTTGCAGAATCACAGTCACATCAAATGGCTTTTAAGTTCCACCTCAGGTAAAATATTCATCTCATGGACTTTTCAAAAATTTTTAAGCAGGGCTAGAAAAAGCAGAATTTGTGATCCACCAGAGGCGGCTCGGTAAATCCCGAAGGAGCCGGTGCCTCTTTGAATGCAATGCCTTTTCAATCTCTGTTTTCCAGGGTCTGCTTTCTACTTTCTAATTTGGTAATTTCCACTACACAGTTCTGGCTTTGCTGCACTGAACCTGCACCATGGGAACAAGCTGGCTTTGCTTTCTGCTCAGGCAGGCTAAAGTTTCCTTGGAAAACATTGCTGGGAGGCTCTGACATCACTGCATCCCGCAGTCACAGCATTCCCACAAAGTCCATATTGCTGTTCTCACTTTACAGATGGGGAAATGAAAACAGGGGAGTGAAGGGATTTGCCTAAGGCCACATAGTGAATCAGTTGCTTGTGTCGGATTAGTTACAGCTCAGGACTTCTCTGCTGCCAACCCTGCACTTGCTCCAGCAGATCACACTTTACAATGCCACAGGGAGACACAGGGTTGTTTTTGCCCTGCTAGTTTAGAGGACATGCAGGTGGTCTTACGCAGGACAAAAAATAATCCTGCAAATTGTTTTAAGAATCTTTGCTCTCCTAAAGCAAGGTAGCAGCTCTGGAGCAAATGATTTCTGCTTGCATGGTTCTCGGCATTGTGAACTTTATGTAATTGCAAGGAGGTTTTAATATCTTAATGACATTTTTCTGATAATATTATATAGGTTGACAAAAATGTGCTAGGTTTAGCCATGGAAGTTTGGATTTCTTTCCATATTCTTCATTCAGACACAAAAAGTAGAAGTATATGTCTTGATGCACAAACCAAAAGCTAGAGTAAAAATAGACCTTCCCATCATACAACATGGACTAGTTAATCACATCATGTAACTTTAGTGAGGAAGACTGACACAGAGCAGGGTGGTCATCCTGCAAATGCTTCCTCCTGGACATGTGCCCACTTCTTGGTCTTTGGTGATCTCACAAAGAGCTGTAAATAGTACAGCCGGCAGTGTGTGTTTGGAGCACCATTCTCCTGAGCTCCTCTGTCTCCATGAGGACAGCTGTGTGTTTGCTCTAGGAGCTGGAGAGGGTTGCAGGAAAGGGTATATCTAGACTCTTGAATATGAGAGCACTGCTGTGCTTAGACAAAAACAACAGAAAATGTGAGATGTATGTGTTTTGACAAGAAAACCAGTAGCTAGAGTGTGAGTAGAGTTGCCTATGACACATACTGAAACAAGTATCTCAATAGAGCAAGTTTCAGGAATAAGGGGGTAACAGTGAGAAGCCATAGAGGCAGTAGAGAATATCTTAAAGGCAGAGATGCATGGTAAGCAGAAGAAGGAAAGGATTTACTCCTGCAAGATGCTGAGTACCCTTAATGCCCACTGAATTCAGGGGAAGAAGGAAATATCCTACAGTCATGTCTATGTCAAGTTTGAAGTGTCTTAATTGCTCCTGAAAATCCCTTCCTGCACTTACTGCCATTTCACTGCAAGCAACCCAATGTGAGCAGATCTGCTGCACTTTTTTTTTATCTGATCTTTGCAATGCTAAATTGCTATATCTTTCTGATCATGTGTTCGACAAAGCTCATCCAGAAGTGTAGAGCAAAACCAGTGACTTTTGCTGCTGTCACTTTTATTGTCTCAGTGAGTAATACAAGAGAAAATTTTCCATCCCTGAAACTCTATTTCTGGCTAGCCCATATAGTAATGTCAGCTCTACGTTTTGCTCCCTAAGAATTACATTATTAAAATATTCGACGGCTTAAGTAGGATTCTCTCCATAGTCAGGATGGTCTGATAAAACATCTTTCTTTTGAAGTGATCATCTTCAGATCCATACAGATATTTATTATTATTTGTACACATGAAAACCACAACTACTCAGACTGCACAATCATTTTATATCCAGAATATAAAAAAGAAGTGTTCACCTATGTCCATAAAGAGTGAAATTTGCTTCCCTCCAGGGTCTTCCTCACCTCCTTTTCAGTCAGTGCGATGTGAGCAGGGAGGACAGGATCAAGCCCTACAATAGCCATGCCATTGCCACATGCAGAAATTTCATTTATGTTGTTCCCAGGTGGAATAGCATGTGTTCCTCTGTGTCTGCAGATGAGTGGTCACCCTGAAATTGCCTTGCTACTTGTGACTTTTTTCACAGCAGCGAGATAAATCAGAGCTCTGCATGAGAAGCAGCACTCCATCACATCTGTACAGACTTGTGACACTATCAGGATGTTTTTTGTCAAGCAGACAGTGTATTGCATGGAGGCAAAAATACATAATTTCTGGAAGATGTAATCTTCCTCTGCAGTCCCATTTTATGCAGAAACAACAAGGTCTTCATTTCTATTACCACACCATTCTAAAACATCTGAAAAAAGCATGAACCTCAACCAGATAATTCCATGCACACAGTGCTTATAAAGTGAACATTGCAGATGTCTTCCTTTTGCAGGGTGGTGGATGATAGCTGCACAATAATGTAAGTTATTTATGCAAAAGGAGATTGAAGGACTGTTTCTTCTAGTCTCCCTTGATGTGCACAGGCTTCTGGGTTTGCTTAATTGGACTGCAATGTATTGTTGGCTGCCACTGCCCTGGCACAGTGCAAGTTGTTAATCTCAACCACTTCCATGGGGTAGGTTCTCTGTAATCTGGAAATGTGAGTTCTTCAGGAGAAATCTGCTGCTGTTAAAGATATAAGAATAACTCACACAAATCCTTTTGCTTAAAATGTCTTCCATGGCATAAACTTGAAGTGCCTCATACATAAGTGCAAGTGTGTATATATATATAAATATAAATATGTATATGCAGCTATGAAATTCCATATTTGGAAGTATGTAATTATTGTATTGTTACATTAAAAGTCATGCAACTTAGAATTTACTGAAAAAAAGGTAATTATGACTTCAATGTTATGTCAATTAGATATCTTTTCTGTTATATATTATTATCTCTGTATTGCATACGAGATATTTTTATGAAATAGTGCTGATTTGTTGTAAGCCAATTCAGTTTATAAATGAAGNAATAGAATAGAATAGAATAGAATAGAATAGAATAGAATAGGTTGAGTGAACATCACCCACACACTGTTTTAATAGCGTATCTACCTGAAAGGATATGCAGTCAAGTACCTATACTCTAAATGTTTAATTTTTTGTAATAGTATTGTCACTGTGTTGATACCATATGCATCCATGGTGCCTTGGAGTTAAAAGAATCCTGACCTCTAGCNTACTGCTTCAGGTAGCAGTATTTATTCTTTGTTAGGAATTTCTAGGGATCCCACTGTGTGTTTTTATGCTTTTAAAAAAATAAAATTTCTTCACAATTCCTTATTTTTTATAAAAGACTGAAAGCAGGATTTGGCCACAGGCCACCTTCTAGTCACATTCTAAAATATAATGCTATGAACCACTCCCATTACCAAGTCTCAACATGAAACTCATGTTGAGGGTTGAATGCAGGCAGCTTTCTGGCCATGCATGGAGCTCCTGGCATTTTAGAGTAAGTATTTTATTTTATTTTATTTTATTTTATTTTATTTTATTGTTTTTATTCAGGGACGTAGCATGTCTTTCACTTCCAGAAAATGCTGTGTTTTGCCATGGTAGCTCACTGCTGGGCTACAATTTCAGGATGACAAAGCAGAGAGATCAGAAAAGCAGCTGAACAATGAGTTTCTTTAAGAGCCCAGAGCTCTCATGTATGGGAGCATCACACATCTCTGTTGTTATTATTATTAGCAGCAGCCCCACAGAAGTCTGAGGTATATACTAATGCACTTGGTGCTGTATTTTCAAAGGCACTAATACTTTTTTTGTCAAATGCACTTTTCTGTAAATATAATTGTCCTCATGGTGGTGAACAAGCTGTAGTCAATCAGTCTTGAATAGTGGACACACTGAAACAACAATGTAAAGGAGAAAAGGAATAATTTTTGTAGGTGGAATGAAGAACAGATCCTAAAATTGCATAGACAAGCTGAAATGAAAGGAATAGAATAGAATAGAATAGAATAGAATAGAATAGAATAGAATAGAATAGGTTGAGTGAACATCACCCACACACTGTTTTAATAGCGTATCTACCTGAAAGGATATGCAGTCAAGGACCTATACTCTAAATGTTTAATTTTTTGTAATAGTATTGTCACTGTGTTGATACCATATGCATCCATGGTGCCTTGGAGTTAAAAGAATCCTGACCTCTAGCTACTCTGTGGCAGAGAAGGGTTTTTTTTTTTTTTTTTTTTTTTT
>VYZX01027891.1:8373-28464 GCA_013401335.1 Brachypteracias leptosomus | reverse complement strand
TTTTGTTCTTTTTCTTTTTTTTTTTTTCCCTTCAATTTACAAGATCTAAGGGAGAAATGTGATTATAGTGATCACGTGGAACAGTTATGAATGCCTACACTTAGTACTCCTTGCTCTTGCAATGGGAAATGCTATTTGAAGAAGGACTTGAATAGACTCCGTCCTTTCAGTGTCAGTTACAAAACTTTTCATTGTTAGTAAGCACAATCTATTTTTACTGTATGATTGTAGAAATTATTTTTTCTGATTTTTCAACTGAAAGTTTTGAAACAGCTAGGGAGAAAAGGATGTATTTGGTTCTAACAAGATTAATGTCACTGCTTTTTTCACAGTAAAAGAAAATAAAAATACTTCATGCATCTCTAGTTGAGAAACACAAGATGAACAGATGGGGACAGAGATGATTCTATTCGATAAGATGCACACTTGGTGTGAAGGTAAGAGAGAAATTTGGGATTTTGGGTTTAAATGTATTCAGTATGAACACTTTGGTTGCTTATTTGGTATTCCCGTGATAAGTCTATAGTGTGAATCAGAACACTTTGAACTTGTTTGAAACTTGAAGAAGTTGGATTTCTCATGCAGACTTTTACATCAGGATTTAATTCAAAATAAGAAACCTAAGTTTTGGTGCCTACAAGCCCTTGAGTTGCCTAAAGTTTTTCTGTGTGGAGATATTCTGTGTGATTTAGCTACTTTGTTATAGAAATTGGTGCTACTTAACTGTGTGAGGTTTAGTGCCTGGGCTTGAGCTGCCCCTCCAGGAGGTAAAGATCTCTTCTATGTCCAAATTTATATCTGTTCATCATGTGCAAGTGTCTCGGGTGGTCTCTTCTCACAAGTAACAGGTGATAGGACAAAAGGAAATGATCTCAAGTTGTGCCAAGGGAGGTTTAGGTTGGATATTAGGAAAAATTTATTCACTGAAAGTGTTATCAAACAGTGGAACAGGCTGCCCAGGGAAGTAGTTAATTACCATCTCTGGATGTGTTTAAAAGTCATGTAGATGTGGTGCATAGGGACATGGTTTAGCAGTGGACTTAGTAGAGTTAGCTTAATGGTTGGACTCAGTGATCTTGAAGGTCTTTTCCAACCTAGACAATTCTATGATTCTTGGACACATTGTGGTGTTGGCAGCTGGATTCTGCTCCCAGCCAGGCAAGCCTGGAGAGTCGTTCACCTCATTCAAAAGTGGACATACAGGCCACCATTTAATTTCATGTCTCTCTTCTAGGTCTTGCATAATATTGCCAGTCTGTGTAGTTTTTGGCCATTGCAGGAAGGATCTGTGTGCATGGTTAACTGTACTGATGTCCTTGGGGCTGGTCAGCTCAGTACCTCTCCAGGCAATTTTGATTGTATTGACCATTTCCAGAGACTACAAGGGGGAGGTTAGACAGCAAGGCTGCCTGTAGACACTTGAGTCAGGTGTCTATAATTAAGGTCAAACAGAATCCTAGCCATTCTATCTGTTGATAGGCCAGAATCTGGACCATAGTTCCTAGTGCACTGAAGCTTCAAAGAAAGCTTGACCTTGGACTCAGAATCATGTCTTCGAATATCTGATCACTTGGGAGGAAATAGATAGCAATCTTAAAAGTGTGTTTTTATCCTTATAAAATGTATTTCCGCGTTCTGGAGTTTTCATATGCTCATTTCTAACACTTCCTTTTGGAAAGGACATATCAATTCTCTGCTTCTGGTGTATTTTCCAGCAGAAGTCAGGCTGCATGGGTAGAATAATTACAAAAGGTGAGATTCACAGTGGAAAAAAACAGCTTCGGGAAAAAATGTTCCTATTGTCTTTGTTTTCTTTTCTGTCTAAAAGGTCTTGCAGATACTTAACGTATGAAAGCTGAAGCATTAGACAGGAGCTCCAAGGGGCTTCAACCTCTCTTTCAGGCAGAAAAATTACTTAGCCAATTTTGATACATGCAAAGAAAGAAGAGAGGGAAAGAAAATGCACCATCAGTCAAACATTGTAAGCAGGAATATTTTTGTTTGGTTTTGTTTCCCATCAAGGCATAGCAAGTTGAAAAAAGACAAGACTAGTTATTTAATGCAGAAACAAAGTTTGAGTCCTCATTGAAAAGAAACCATTGTCTGTCTCTTGTAAATCATAGAATCATAGAATGTTTCAGGCTGGAAGGGACTTCTAGAGGTCAGCTGGTCCAACCTCCCTACACAAGCAGGGACATCTCTACCTAGGTCAGGCTGCTCAGAGCCCCATCAAGCCTGGCCTTGAATGACTCCAGGCATGGGGCCTCCACCACCGCTCTGGGCAGCCCATTCCAGTGATCTATCACCCTCATATTAAAGAACTTCTTTTTAATATCCAATCTAAATCTATCTTTTCCCAGCTTAAAACCATTACTCCTGGTCCTCTTGTTAAAAGCCCTTTTGAATAGACCTTCCCCCGCCTTTACGTAGGCCCCCTTCAGATATTGGAAGGTCATTATAAGGCCTTCTCTTCTCCAGGCTGAACAGCCCCAATTCTCTCAGCCTGTCTTCATACGAGAGATGCTCCATTCCCCTGATCATTTTGGTGGCCCTCCTCTGGACGCGCTCCAACGTGTCCACATCCTTCTTGTGCTGGGGGCTCCAGAACTGGATGCAGTACTCCAGGTGAGAAATCTTTAGAAGAAATACATTGCTTGGGTTGGGAGAAAAGATCTCATTCTCAGAAGTATTCTGTATTATGGGTCAAAATTTTGTACAAAGCACTCTCTACATCCCCTGCATTCCTCTCTTTTTGTAGTTGGCCCTTTGCAGTTTTACTACAATTACTCTTTACAAAATCCTTCTCAGACACTACTGGATTGAACTCTTTTGTTCTTGTGAAAAACCATGCCCTCTACATTCTTAGAAATGTTAGCTGTTACATTAGCTGAACATAGTTTAACTACAGTTTTCATAGTCAATTATTAATGAATATTTTATTCTATGTACTGTATTACTTTGCCAAAAGAAACTTCTGTGAAGTTAATTACTGTGCAGGTTTTTTTAAGGTGAAAATGAGAGAAATTGCTTTTGCAGCAAAATTCATCTATAGAATCTATTGTGTCGTAATAGGATAATGCCAACAACATACTCCAGGAAGTAAGCAAAGCAGTTCACAGGCTTGTCCTATTGTTAGGGTGACAGATTAAGCACTTGTAGAGCTGAATCCTGGCAGGGAAAAAATCTGCAGCTTTGTAACTCAGTCAGCATTCAGTTGCACTGGTAGACTTCCATATTCTTTGGAATATCAAGCTTTCTTTCATGTTTATATTTTGACCTACTCAGGTTCTAATGCTCATTTAAAAATAGATACTTTCCATACATTCAGCCACTCCAGGCTGCAGTGGTTTTCTGCAGACAAAATTCAATGGGAGCTCTTTTGCTCTCTGCAGCACTCCAGGGATTACTGATGTTCGTAGCTGCTATATTTTTGGAGACTTCAATCTGCTCATGATGCTTTCAAATGTCTTTTTGCTGAAAGCAATTTGAGTCCAATTTAAAACATATATTTCTGCCATTACAATTGACACAGGTTTTAATTTCAGACTGAACGAACATCGATTTATCATCTGGCTTTTCATGGCGCTTTTATAAAGCGTATGTTCTGCCTGCTCTTCTCAGAGAGGGAGTACCTGCAAGGCTTTGGGGAAAAGTTATAGGTGGCTTTGGTGCTGAACTGGGACTTATGGACACCTGCTAAGAGCCCCTCTGTCAGGACATTTTAGTTCTGCATAGTCAGAAGGTGGTTCAGCTGCATCTGGATAAGATCAGAGGAAAGGAAAGATTCTTTGGTCAGTGGATGGTTCCTTGAGAGCCTGTTTCAGACTCTCTGTAGACTATTCTCTGTTTCAACTCACTTATCTCAAAGAACTCATCACAGATGGAAAGTTGCATACTAGGAGGCCTCTCTGTTAGCTGGTTAGGCAGAAGTAAAAGTTTTCTGACAGCATTCTTCTTTCATGTTTTAAAAATCTAGAAATTGAATCATCTTTTAGATAATAATCCTCAATGATCACTCCACTCCTTTTTCCATTAAATGATGAACAATATTGGGTAACCTTTCCCACATACCCATTGCTTTTTGGTAAGCAAAATTGCTGTTTTTTTTCTTATTTAAGAGATAGATATACACTCAGTTGATGGTATCTCAAATATTATGTCCATCTTTCTCTTACATCAAAGCTTCTTTATTAATGACAAGAGACCACTGTTCAATCTTAAAAGGTGATTCCTTATGAAGGAACTGTGTTTAGACTGATGCTTTCAATTGGCAGACGAATTGCAATAATATTACACTTCATCATGTAACAGATCTTTATAACAGCAAAATAGGACACATGAAGTGGATGTGATGATCAGGGAATTATATAGATGTGTCACAAAATGCAGTGTAATGATTTTAGACCCTTGACAGCACTTTTGTGAAATACATATGAGGATGTAGTTGGAGTATTTCTGCTGACAAAGCCCAGCTACAAAAGATTTGAGAGGCTGTGGGGATCTGGGTCCAAATTTCTTGCTGAAATTTCTCTGCTTCATGATGGATTATGAAAAAGAACAGGAAAAATGGTCCCAGTGTCTCCAGTCGTATTGCTGTCTTCTGCTTAGAATGGGAAATCAAGTCTGAAATGTTAAAAAGCTGGACCATGTCAAGATGTAATGGCAGAATTTGAATTAACTTAGCCAAAGTTCCTCTCAATCATGCAGCACATATCTGCATTGGTTTGAAATCAGAAAGCTCAAGTTGTTAAAAAAATTACATGCAAGTTCAATCAGCTCTTCAGTCTTTGAATAGCCAACAGACCAGCTTCCAGTGATTTCAGACAATTGCTTGGCTCATACTGGGACAGAATCACTGTTAAATGTTTCCAATTGTACACTTCATTACAACTTTTCAATGCATCTTTAACTTCTTGGAGCTGGAATTCATTGTGCGCGCTTGATTGCAGCCTAGTGTCTTGTGCTGATAAACCCTGTTCCTTGGTGTAAAGATGCTCAGTATAATTAAAGACTATTCATGGCAGCTAGCAACACAAATCCTTTTCAGATGCTGGAACTTTCACAGCATTGTTTCTATTTTTTTTTAAAGCAATTTGTTGCATTTCTCAAAAACTCAGAGACAGTCTTTTACTGCTGTATCTATGTTCTGTTTCAGCAGTTTTTGCCTTATTATAACAAACTTTTAAATTCTTTTGAGTAAATTCTTAAATTGCAAATAATTAGGAAAGGAGAGGTGGAGAAAATTAAGCTAAAAATATTCATTGGTGGCTTTGTGAATTTCACTGCTCTGTTCTAACTAGAAAGGGTGTGAGGCAGACACAGTATTGGTGCATTATGCAAGGAGAAAGAGCATTTTCAAATATTAACAAAAACTTTGCAAAACTTTCCCCAGCACAAAATATGGATTCTTTCTGCAATTAGTCCCTACATCCTGCCAGGTCTGTCATGATCTATACTAGTGTTTGTAGAAGAAAGATTTCACACAAGACCAAGGCATGGACAAACTTAGATACTTCACCCAAGACCTCTCCATTTGTGTCATGAATAATTGGGATGATAAAAGTAAGATCACCATCCTGAAAATTGACTAAAAGCTGTTTTGGCTTCTGTAGGCCCAGGAATTAAAGTTTCTGAAATTCATTTCTGCTCTGCTGCAAGCAGCAGCCTCTGACTGTGTGCCGAGTGTATCAGTGAGAAGGGTCTTGCTGCATAGGGAAATCATTAAGGTAGGATACAAATTTGAAGTGTAACAGCTATTCTATAGTGAATGCTGTCTAGACATGTTCTGCACAGGGAGTGGAAGGAGGTGTGGGGCTAGAGATGGTCTGAGGCTCTTTCTGGATGTCAGTAAGAAAGGTCCAACAATAGATGGCATCTTAAAATAGGAGTTCCAGGAAGACAGAGCAAGAAGAGGGATATCTGTAGTGGGTAAGTCTTACATCCCTTTGAGTGTTGGGAACCGTGATTTCATTCAGCATCAGATGGAATCCAGATGGATTTTCCCATGGTATGCTGTGCAGATGCCATCCATGAAGAAGTTCCCGGCATTGGAAGGGACATAGGATTTACTCTTTTATCTATAGTCTTCTTTTTATTCTATTTTCTGAAAGCATCTATTTTAATATGCCATTTATTGTTGGGCCTTTCTCACTGACATGTTGAAAGAGCCCTGCACTCTCTTTCTCTCTTTCTTCCCCCTGCACTCCCTGCTCCACCTTCCCTGCCTCCACCCAGTGCAGAGCAATACATTTGTTTTGGAAAACAGCACTGTCCCTGTGGTGAACTCTCTTGATATTCCAGAACAACTACTCTACAGCTTTCCCTTTATAGACATTGAGTAATAGTTCTCAGACTCCAAAAAAATTATAACCCTGAATTGCCCATACTTAAACATAGAGAAAAATTACTGATAATGTCTACAATATTTATGAACATATTTTAAACACATTATTGGGTACTGAACTGAGCAGTATTTTTCATAAGGACTTTCAGCTCTGCTTTTTTAATATATATGGCAGAACAGGACTGCAACCTGACATTGTACACTTGGGTATGTCAGAAGGTACCCTTAAATTCACCCTTCTTTAATCTTCTTTCCTTTAAAGTTTTGTAGCTTTTGTAGGGGCTTCATAATTAAATAGGCATATCACAAGGAGTTTTTACAGGTTCAAAAGGGCACCTTGCCTTCCTTCTGAATATTTGGTGGTGTTGGGCACTTGGAAGTTAGAGGAGCTTCCTGCCAGCCATGTTCCAGAGTGATGGGACAGCTCCAAAAGCTGACTGGGCACCCTGGCACCTGCTGGCTGAAGGAATCTCCAGCTTACACTGGGGCAACTGGAGGCAAGCCTGACGGCAGAGTAAAACTATAGCACAAAAGATTATAGCAAACCGAGAACAAAATCAGAATGAATTCTATAGTGTGATGTAGACCTGAGCACCAATTACCTTCAGAACAATCTGCAAATAAGAAAAGAATATATGCTGATAGAACAAAAATCTCTTGCATTTCCCCAGGCATGTAAGCAACTTTTGAGATTTCTACATCGAAACTAATCACAAATGATTTTGTGCTCTTCTCCTCAATGACACAGCTTGACTCTCTTTTGTGCTTGCAATGTAGCAGGTCCAATATGACACTATTCTTTTACTGGGCTTCTTTGGAAGCCTCTTGTACTGGAGGGACAGTATCACAGAGTCAACCATCTAGAACAGATGACTTAATATTTATTGAGAACAGGCTGCCCTTGTTTCCCGCCAGGTGCCAGAAGCTGTCTGAAATCTGATCAGCACAACAAGCCACTCAAACACACTTTCTGCTTATGAGGCTCTACCAGGAGACTTCCCCATACTAAGTCAGCTTAATTTGCTGCATGTTTGGATCCCAGTCAACAATTTGGTTTTCAAGGTTGTCTAGTGTGGAAGTTCTGTCATTTAATCATTCCTGTGAGCATGCAGGGTGAAATTACTAATGCGTTTTATGACAGATATAATGATATTGCTAAGTGTTGGGCTTGCGCTTGCCAGGTGCTCCACTGGTGGCAGTGGCATGGACTGATCACATACCTGGAAGTCTAACTCTTGATCTAAAACAAAGGCAGTACCAAAGGAGCAAATAAAATATATTTCTTAGAGACGTGGAGGGTGTGCCAAGAACATAATAAGCCTGGCTCAGTGTCCTACTCACATGTTGGCTAACCATGGGGAAGTTTTCTTCAAGATTGTGTATCATCATGTCAACATATGGAATTCTACAGAGAAGCCATGACTTAGCAGTCCAAGAAGAGCAATTAATAAGACTTTGGCAGGTTGTTAACATTTACAATACCATTTTACTTCTCTCCTACCATAAAGTGAACCACTTGCAGCTTATGGGTAAAACCACCTCAGAGCTTTGCTTTGTTTAAGACTGTGTCATCTGGGTTTTGAAGAAAGGGAAAAGTATAATAGCTATAGAACATTAATTCATAAATTTCTGGTTTTCTGTCAGAAATACTGAGTTGAGGATTTTTTGGTGGGCTTTGCAGACAGTTCACACTGGCTGAGCACACTATGAATGCACACAGATTCCAGAGCTTTACCAGTGACTTCTATTTAAACTAGGAAAACAGCAGCCTTTGCAGCATTGCGTGTATCATTTACTTATAACTTCTGTCCCCACCCTATGCTCTGACGGTCTCGGCTCTCAAATGATGTCTGTGGGCAACTAGACACCTTATTTCTACCATGGATGTTTTTCACAGAAGCTCCTTTACAGCATCAGAAATTCCTAAGGAGTATCTCCAATATTTGCTGTGGCTCCTTTCTGGAAGTATTTCCATCTTTCTGGTCACAGTACCTTGGCACATGTGCCAAGAAAATGATAATTTATATAGAAGTTTTTGGCCTTTTCTGAAGGGTTTATTTCCCCTCCTCTTACTCAATATGGCCTAGTATAGTTAAAGAAAGTATTGTGCTTTTGCCTCAAGAAGAAATCATCAGTTCAGCCAGGGGTGAGCTGATATGCTAAATACACTGACACACTTCCTATCAACCTTATGGGGGTGTCAGGAGATGCTGTGGCTCTGTTGCCTTCAGCTGTGGCCTCTTTACCTGTCTTAAAATAAGAGTGCTGCCTTTCTAGCCTATGTAAACCAGTTTCAACTGTGTGGTGCATGTATCCTTACTACAGCAGTACAGCCCCAAAGAATAAACCAAATCCTCTTTCGGCTATAGGACATCATAAAAGACTGACATGATTCCTTCCTCAGCTCTGAACAGTCTGGGGGGGTTCCTCTGCTGTCATATACATTATGGTGAGGGATTGGCATCCATGGGAAAGGATTGCTTCTGCAGAGAAAACATACCAGATAAAGTGGGAATTTCTGCTTATTTGTAAGAAAACATCATCTGAGATTATGTAAGGCTTAGTATTTTAACTGTTTGTATAGCTAAGCAGACAGAAGGATGTAGAGACTGTCATTCTAAAAATTGCAATATTAAATTATTCCCTAAAGCAATCATTGCTGTTCTTGATGTTTTAAAACTCATGCAACACATTGAAACAAGAGAAAGAACCCAAGCCCAGAATAAAACTTAAGCTATAAATCTGCTGAACTCACCAGTTATTCTGAAGCTAATTATATCTGTATGCAAAGCAAATGAAGTGAGAACCGAATTAATGAAGACTAGCTACCTCCCACAAGCTAATGAGGCATGCTTTACACCAATAGATGTTCAAATTGAAAAATTAACCATGCTGAAGAAAGAAAGAAAGAAAGAGAGAAAGAAAGAAGATGCAAAGAAAAGAAGAAAAAAAGAAGGAAGAAAATTATTAAAGAAAAATGGAGGAAGTTTCTTACGAATAGTATGAAAGATGAGAAAAGCAGTAAGATACATGTTCCCTAGCTGTTTAATGTTCTTTCTTGACATGCTTTTCTAAGAATCTAGTTACCTTTTTCTTCTCTGGTTTGATAGGCACTATCAGTGCCACTGGGCTAAAGAAAACAAGAAAGCCCTGTTGATTTGGGGCAGGTTTTTTCAGTCTTCCTTGGACAATTTCCATGGTATTTAATTTTAAGGATATGTGCCAAGTACTGTGTAGTAGGAGACGCAGCTGAGTTGGCTGAGGCTGTTTCCCTACCACCCAGTAAGATAAGAGAGGGTTATTTTGGGCTGGTGTTCTGTGGTCCACTCCACCCACTCCCCATTAAGCTTCTATTTTTTCCCTTTTGTAATCTTCTATTTCATTTTATCTGTCTGTTGTATTCTTTTACTTTCATAAATCAGAATCCTCACTTTCAACTCATTTCTTTTCCCTGTTTTGTGCATCTGCAGCCATAGTTTTGTCTGGTGAAACGGGACATCTTTGCCAGTCACTAGTTCAAATAGAAATAACAAAGTGTTTGGATCAATATCTCATCTGCTCAGAAGAAATGCGTAAATCTATGCCTTAAAGGGGCTACGTGCCACCTGTTTTGTTGAAAAGCATATTTACTAGATTTATTTTACATGGGGAAACTTAATTTCAAAACCAATGAATGTATTACATAATCATATTCGATAATGACAGAATCTAAATTTGGAACATTTACCTGAAATATACACTACTTTTAACAGGCTCTTGAATCATCTGCAGCCAATATTGTGTTGCAGCTTTTGTTAAAGCAAACTGAAAATTAAACAAAAAAGAAAAAATAGAAAGGTAAACAAAATTGAAAAGAGATATATAGTAGCAGCAAAGACGTGAACAAAGTGTTCTTGAATACAAGCTACCACAATTCTCTCATTTTATGTATATATCTATGGTAAAGTCTAATAATGAGGTTAGTAAAACTGTCTTTGCAACAGAAATCTATTTCACATGTCTTCATCAGTGAAACAAATATCAACAATTATAAGATGCTGAAGAATCACTTTTTTTATTACTATCCTAAATAACTGTTTAAAATGAAGAAAACACCTTATTTCCGGAATTAATTTCATATAGGAAACAGGGTTGAAAAGAGAGCTACAATTCCTTCTCATGGGCCACAGATGAACCAACTCTTTTTCTGATTCCTGACAGACATGTTTTACGTGTTCTTGAAAATACAAAACTAAACTCACCAAACCCCCTAATTTCGGTTATTGAAATGTCCCTACTGAAATGACAAATTATATCTGTGCTTGACTATTCTTACTTTCAGAAAGTTTTCCCAAGGTTTAACCTGTTAATATCAGTTTAGGTAAAATAAGAATTGATCTTTTAGTGTCAAATCTTACAAAATATTAATAAAATCTGAATAAGTTACAAATATATCAGTTACTTTTCCTCCCTGCAACCCTGTTACTCTGTTTGCTTATTTGTACTCCCTGCATGCCTATTTTGTACTATAATCAAAGGTACTAAGCCCAGGAAGTTCTAGGGAAAAAGCTGGCCAGCATCCCCTTGTTGTGCAGTTCCGCAAAATCTGCCTGCTTTAGACAAGGCATTTGAAATGTGATAGCTAATGTGAAACCAGTCAGTTCTTCAGAAGCTTATTGCTTACAAATAATAACATATTGTGGCTGGGCTTCATTTTCTTTGTGGCTGGTGTACATGTCTACTTGGCAGTGAGCAACCTGATAAGATGAACCATTGTTCAAGAGAGTTCTCTTAAGTGCTTGTGAACTTTGGAGAGGATTTTACTTGATTTATCAGTTCTTAATTCCTAATTGACATATCTCCCGGCAAAAGAGAGTGGCAAAGTCACTACATTGTGGAATGTTTAAGTACAAATGTAATAAGTAATTTAGAATTGTAGAATCATAAAATGGTTTGAGTTGGAAGGGACATTAAAGATCATCTAGTTCCAGCCCCCCTGCCCCAGGCAGGCACACCTTCCACTAGACCAGGTTGCTCAAGGCCTCATCCAACCTTGTCTTGAACATATCCAGTGATAAAGCATCCACAACTTCTCTAGGCAACCTGTTCTAGTGTCTCACCACCCTCATAATAAAGAAGTTCTTCCTAATTTCTAATCTAAATCTACCCTCTTCCAGTTGGAACCCATTATCCCTCATCCTATCACTATAAGCACTTGTAAAAAAGACCTCGCCAGTTTTCTTACAGCTCCCCTTCAGATACTGGAATGCCGCAATAAGGTCTCCCTGGAGCCTTCTCATCTCCAGGCTGAACAACCCCAGCTCTCTCAGCCTGTCCTTGGAGACATTCCAGCCCTTTGATCATCTTTGTGGCCCTTCTCTGGACATGTTGCAACAGGTTCATGTCCTTCCCTCCTTCCTATGTTGTGGGCTCCAGAGCTGGATGCAGTACTCCAGGTGGGGCTCTCATGAGAGTGCAGTAGAGAGGAAGAATCACCTCCCCTGACCTGGGCCACACTTCCTTTGACACAGCCCAGGATAGGTTGGCTTTCTGGGCTGTGAGCATGTTCTTGGCTCATGTTGAACCTTTTATCAACCAACATGCTCACTTCTCTAATCCTAGCATATTTTAGTTTTAGACTTTAAAAAACAATGTATGGCATTAAGGAATAAAGGTCCACTTGAGAATTCTGTAAGAAACTAGAAATGATTGGTTAAAAGGTGTGAAAATAGCAGTATTATCTCCAGATGTTTGTGTGAGCTGTATTCTTGTAATTACATAACTTACATCTGTTTGTTTATTCCTCCCCCCCCCGTCATATTTCTTACTAGGCTTTTCTGACATATTAAAAAAAAAAGGTTAACCCATCTTTCTGATGAGCTTTTTGAAAAGCCAATTTACTGGTATTGGCTCTGACATAAGTATATCAGCAGAGATGAAGAGGAGTGTGTTTCTGTTCTTTCACATTTAAGTTGGTTCAAGTTGTCAGGTTGAATGATTTCTACATTGCTCATCTTAGCTCAGGGGAAAGCCTTGGCCCCATCTATAGGCTGAAAAAAATCAGTTTTATACGAAGACAATCTTACTGCAAGAAAAAGGTATGGGTATACACAAGTTACATTAATTAAGGGAAAGCATTATTTTCTCTCCATTGTAAGGATAGTTCTAATTGCCCATGTTTTTATGGAACTGAAAGTTTAAAGTGTAATCCCATATACCATTTTTCAAAATTAATCTGAAATATTAGTACAACTTTTTCAGATGTGCACCTTCTCATACAGAGAAGCAATACATTTAGTGTTTAGTCCAGGGAACAACTTTTAAATAATAGCCAGAGAAGGAAGGCAGCCATTTACTCTTTATTAGTATGGGTTGCAAAGGTCATAGATGTATCTGTTTATACATACATGCACATCATATACCTAGACAAACAGGATTATACTTCATTATACTTTCTTCCTGAACTTTTCCTTTACAAGAAAACTATTGTGAAAATATTCCAATCACATATCAAGTCTAATCTAATATATTCAATAAGCTGTCGGCTCCACTTTGTTCCATTTGCTTTAATTGCACTTCATCTCAAAACCAGGAAATACTAGGATATAACTAATGCAACTTTTGTTGCAAACTCTGTGTGTAGACATGATTTACACTTCTGAAACAATATGTTCATGACACCATTTAATGAGGAATAGACGGAAAAGTATCCCCAAAAGACAACAATGGGCATTGTTCAGATGTAAATTCTTAAAAATGAAAAGTTTTAGAAATAACAAATTAATCTCGCATTTCCCCACACAGGTAGTTTCAGTCCAATTAATGTTGGTGGAATGAGTATGTCCACAAAAGTGAAGAAAAAGAAGACGAACCAAATATGCTAAAGACTGCTCATACCTTTTTCTGTCAGTCCAGATCTAGATAAATCCTGCAGTATTTTTTTGTTGTAAAAAGTTGTCACATAGATGTCTAAGCTTTACCTTGCTTGCTGGTAAAGTTGGATGGGAAGAATAATTTCATGGGATTGTTGTGGCCTTGTCTTCTCTGAGCTATGTTTTTATACCTTGACCATGTCTTCAAAGGCATCCTTGGAGAGGAATCCCTCAGCAAATACATATTTGAAAAAGGATTTGCTACAGATGTTTACGCCTTTTGATATGCTGTACCTAAACATTTCTATTTTTTTTTTACTCCTCTTATTTTTTTCTTTGATGTAATTTCAAGATTTTGAAATGTGTCTTCGTATTTTAAATAGCCTCCATTGTTGTGTTGTTTAGCCATGCTGGCTTCTTGCTTTATGATGTTTCTAAAAGCATTTTGGCAAAAGGTGAATATTTGTTTTGAATTTCTAATGTGTTGTTTGCCAACCATTTGCAGTTTTGGCTTCCTCTTCATTTTTGTCTAGAAGTTTTTCTCATTTTTAATGTAATTCTTTTTGAAATTAAACATTGTTTTTCTTACTCCTGAAAAGATAATTTGTATCTGTTCATCAAAATCATTTAAAGTAAATTTTAAGCCAGGTCTGCAAATTTTCAGCCTCTCATGATCACTATCACTGTCCCAGTAGAGCAATCTTGATAATATTTTTTCTATTTGGGCCTTGAATTTCATTCATATAAGGATTTTGTGTTACTTATTATTCACCTATTTACCCGATTTGATGACAATTTACAGATGAAGCTATCCCAAACCAGGATAAAGCATTTTGAAAAAAACCCAGGAAGTCCAAAAGAAGTTAGTCAACCACCTCAAAGTCTCATCATTTTTAGATGAAAAGTACTTCTGGTAAAAGCTAGGAGCCTCCCAGAAAGGTGAGTTTAGAGTCTAATTGTTTATAGAAGTTGTAGCTATACATCAGTGTGTGTCTATATATATCAGTACTGTATGAAAATGTGTATTAGTGTAAAATGTAATTCTGTGTACTGTTGTTTACTGTAATCATATCTCTGCATTAGGGACTTTTCAAAGCTTCTCCAATAGAAAATAACCTAAATATTGTTAAAGATATTTCTGCTACTGTGAGATTCCAGGCAAAGCAGATGACAAAATTGTAAGTGTATAAACTGCAGCAGCAGTCTAGAACTCATATCAATAACGTAGAAGACATAATAAAGATATGACCACACCTCATTTTTTTTTAGTTCAGAAGGAAATTATGAACAAAGCCTTGCATCCTGTTACTTTACTAATTGGAAAAAATATTTTTCCTGGTTCATCAAAAGAAAAACCCCAGAAACAAAGAAATTAAATACAGCAAACTAAAGAAAAAAGGAGAAACTTGACTTAATTTAGAAAAAGGGCACACCAGAAAATATTCAGTCCACCTCTGGGATAGTTGGAGAGTTTTACAAGCAAGAGTATGCTTAAAATCTGGGAGACATAAGAGGAAAACTGAAAGGCTGAGAATACCTTGAGCTTTCTCCAACAGATAACAGTAATATTGCCTGCCATTCCCAGCAAGTGAAATTGAATTGCTCATACTCATAGTATAACATGCTTCTATTCTGCTTTGTCAATCAAAATTCAACTTACTCAATAAGCTTCAAAAGAAAGTGCATAGTTATTTGGTTTCTGCTTCTATCATTTGAAAAATTTCATGTTTGTACTTGAATACAAGAGGACCTAAATTAAACAAAGATATTGGTCTCAATCATATTTTTTAGATAGAACTCTTCTGTTGATCTCCAGCTTTTCCAAAGCAAGATTAAGTAAAACATATTTCTTACAGAGACACAATGGGGCAAGTGACTGTGGTAAGCAATCAAAAGCACCAGAATTTCATGAGTCTTAGAAGGAGCGATGTTACAAAGTCACATCATTAAGTTACTAAAAGAAGCACAGGAAAACAACAGACTGATAACTGTGCCTCTATTTTGCTGTTATTCAGGTGTTACACAACAGGAATTGCAGCCACTGAGGTGTTTATAGCCGTTGAAATGAAATATAGGCTACATCTACCCAAGTTCAATTTACTTTAGTTATCTAACAATCTGTAAACTGCGCATTAAACAGGAACTTTTTTTTCTTGACTTCAAGCTTCAAGGGCCTATATATCCACTGTAGCCTAGTTAGAAAAGTCAAGAAGATATCCACAATGCTTGTTTAAGCACGGATCAGATGGGGAGTACCTGGAATCTTTATCAACCCTCAGACTATTTCATAATAGAATTAGCATTCTCTTGCAGTNCTAGTAAATTCATGCTGACTCCCTAGGATTACCTCCTTGTCCTCCATGTGCCTCAGCATATCCTCCAGGAGGATCTGTTCCATGATCTTCCCAGGCACAGAGGTGAGGCTGATAGGGCGGTAGTTCCCAGGGTCTTCTTTTTTACCCTTTTTAAAGATGGGCATGTTGTTACCCTTTTTCCAGTCACTAGGGACTTCTCCTGACTGCCAGGACTTCTCAAATATTATGGAGAGTGGCTCAGCAACTGCATCAGCCAATTCCTTCAGTACCCTGGGATGCACTTCATCAGGTCCCATGGACTTATTTATGTTCAGGTTCCTCAGATGGTCGTGAACCTTGTCCTTGCTTACAGTGGGAGGGACTTTGTCTTAATTAGCAGTAAATTAAATTACTTTTCCCCAAGTTGAGTCTGTTTTGCCCTTGATCGTAACTGGTAAGCAAGGTCCCTGTCTTTATCTCATCTCTTTATCTATTTTCCATTCCTATCCTGTTGAGGAGAAGGAATAGGGGAGTAGTTGGTTGGGCAGCAGGCTGCTGGCCAAGTGTAACCCACAGCAACAAGAAAGGACAATAATTGTATATGCAGCTAGGACAAGAATCCTCCATTAAACTGACATTAAACCAAGAAATTCTGTATCTCAGCTAGTGATAAACAACCAATGCTAGTGAAGTCCGTGAGTTACTGCCACTGGCTGATCATAGAATGTCTTGAGTGGGAAGGGACGTTTAAAGGTCATCTAGTCCAACACCCCTGTAGTGAGCAGGGACATCTTCAACTAGGTCAGGTTGCTCAGAGCCCCATTCAACCTGACCTTGAGTGTTTCCAGGTATGGGGTTTCTACCATCTCTCTGGGCAACCTGTGCCAGTGTTTCACCAACTGTATTGTAAAAGATGTCCCTGATGATCTGGTTCTGTTTTGGTGCCTGAGCCACTCTGAATCACTATTAAAATTTACCGATGAAAATCTCTAAGTGTTATGAAAACACATTTTAAAAAAAAACAACCCATCAAGCTGCTGTGATGGGCACAGATAGTAAGAGAGGCAGAAGATATACACTAGAGAGCTTTTTTTTTCCCCAGTGCTTGGTGATTGCATCAGAAGTGAGGTGCATTATTAGAAGTGACTACAATGGAGAGTTTCCTTACTGTGAAAAATCTTGCTTTTCAAAACTTTTTTCTGTCCCGAAGAATTCTGAAACAGTGCCTTAGATGGGCAAATTACGATTATTGGTAAATGTGAGCTTCCCTGCCAAGCATTCTCTTTCTAGAGGATAAGCAGAAGTAGAGTTAATCTTACTTGATATTATGTGTCACAAGATAGGTGTTGCAGTCTGACTATACATTTCCATGTCTTCCTGTTCAGTCAAAAGAGAGAACAAACATTTCTTCTAACACAAATATCTAAGATGCAGAAAGTTAAACTCTGCAGCTGCTCTTATTTCTCAGTTTTGTAGATAGTCTAGTTCAGGCTTACATGCTCTTGTTAATAAATGAATGCAAGTAACATTCTTCCTCTACATTTTTTTTTTGAATCTGCACAACTTGTCCGGGCCAAGAAGATTTGGCATATTCTCTGGTTTTGAGCTTTTCCAACTGTTGCACTTGCTGCAGTCAAAGACTTGAATCTTACCAGATAAATTGTATTAGGGATGGAGACCATATGCTACACCAAGCAAACAACCATGCTACAAGGGAAAGGCATTGTTATCTGCCTTTTGACTATTTTAATGTTTAGGAGTTGATGGAAAGTCTCAATTTTACAGTTTCCTATTAACTGGCAAATTTTACAGTCAGGATGAGATGAACCTACTGCTGTCTTATGACTTCTTTCACAAAGTTATGCATAAGTTCTTCACTTAATTCAGGTTTCTAACTCAGGTGAAATCTCCAGGCATCAAGCAGGCAAACCATCCATAATAATTAGCTCTTTCAGTACCAAGACAGTCTTTATGAGTTCCTTACTAACACAGGGAAATGAAAAGTCACTCTCTTATAAAGGATTTCAGACAATTCTCTTTGGGTCCAGTTTTCATATGAATCTGTATTTTAAACTTTATATATTGTCTGATACCATTCATATATACCAGTTACTAGCCTGACATAAATTTGCAAAAAGCTGTAATATGTTTTAGATCGTTACTTTTTAGAAATCTTCAGGGTTTGTTTTCTGCAGCTTCTGGTGCATTAGCATGTATACCAAACTTACTACACTTGCTAAATGTTTTTTACAGCTCTCATAATAAAAATTTAGGACATTGAACACAGCTTCTCAGCTTCTCCCATTAGTCTTTTGACTAAGCAGTGTCTTTTTCCAATTTTACCTATATTGAACTTCTAAATGTTAAGTCTATGCTTTATTTTCTTTATCAGATTTTCTGGCCAGACAGAATGGTCAGGGAACACGATGCAGTTACTCCATGTATGTGTCCCGTCCATCAGGGCACTGACAGCCCTGACTATCCTTGCCTGGCCCCTCCCTCAAAGATCCACCGACCCTGTCTACAGCCCAGGAACCCATGTCAACCCCCAGGGTCATCGGCTCCCAGTGATGCCACAAAGCAGGGCCCTGACCAAGCCAGGCCCAGCCAGAGCCCAACGTCCTGGCCCAGCCTCTGACCAAGCTCACAACTAAGGTGCTCGCTCTGCCGGAATAAGCTGGTACTTGCTGTTCAGGTTTCAGAGCTCGTCCCTCGCTGTGATCGCTCTTCCTTGTCTGCTGCACTGTCTCTGGTGCGGGACCTGCACTGGGATTAGTTCCTGGTCATCTGCAATTCCCTGGAGGAAATGTGACCTTCCCAGCTAAAGTGCTCACTCCTCCTTGAGGAGACCAGGAAGTCCCGTTTGGTCCTTGGTGCTAGGATCTGGTGATGAGCAGTGTTATGTAGAGTCTCTTGTGACATCACAATGTTTTGGGGGTCCACGCCCAGAAAGGCCTGAGCCCTTCCCTGCTGCTGGCTCCTGCTGCTTGAGGGCTTGTGGCCCTGGGAGTGCGGAACTCTGCTGTGGCCATCTTGGTGCCAAGTTGGGGACGGGAGGAAAGGCTGAGAGAGCTGCCTCCAGGCTGTTTGGCCTGGAGAAGAGAAGACTCTTGGTGGGATCTTTTCCATGTACACCAATACCTGAAGGGAAGGTGCAAAGAAGACAGAGCCAGGCTCTTGTTAGGGGTGCCTTGCGACAGTGGGCCCAACCCAAAACACAGGGTCTCTCCCCTGTGAGCATTAGGAAAGACTTTTTTACTGTGAGGGTGACTGAGCACTGGCACAGGTTGCCCAGGGGGCTTGTGGAGTCTCCCTTCTTGGAGATACTCAAAAGCTGTCTGGCCGTGGTTCTGGGCCACCATCGTTAGGTGGCTCTGCTTGAGCAGGGAAGGTTGGACCAGATGAACTCTTGGTGCCTTCCCAGCTCAAGCATTCTGTGATGCTGTGAGTCCCAGAAAAAGAGATGACCGATTCTTTGATTTTGTGACCTCAGGAGGTCTGTATTTCAACCTTCAGCTAAGGGGGATGGGATATTTGGGGGAAAACTGTAAGAAAGCAGGGGATGTGGCAGGAGAAGAGATTTCCTAATAAGCCATCAGTATTGTTGGTGCCAGGCCTGAAAGGAGGAAAAGTAAAAAAATTTTGAGTTGATCATACTGTGGAAACGCAATATAAGGAGAAAAGGCACACCCATATAAAATGTTCAGTACCACATTTTATAGCCAAGTCTAAGAGAGAACAGGATGAGAAAAGCAGCACCCAAGTTTCTCTCCTGCTATTGTCATAACTGTAACAGGCCTTGCGAGAGTCCCCTTAGATTTCCAGACGTGCTTTATAACAGAGAACAGATCCTTGTCGCCAAGCTTTGTAGATGGATCTGACACTATTTTTGTGGTTGTCAGTAGGAGCAGTTCTGGCATGAACAGGTATCACTTCCGACAGTAGGAGCAGGGCATGCAGTGGCAGGGCTGCGCGACCTGTGCGGGGATCGGCTCCTTGTGGCCTGTTGTTCCCTGGAGGAAACGCGACCTCCCTGCTGATGGCACTCGCTCNCCCCCCGGGGTTGCGGGCCCTGCGCGGGGATCGGCCCCATGTCTCCTGCCAGTCCCTGGAGGGAAGCTGGCCTCCCCTCTGACCGCGTTCACTCCAGCGGGAGCAAGCTGGGACTTTTTGTTTGGAGCTTTGACCTCTCCCCTCGTTGTGATCCCTCCTCCTTGTCTGCCCCTGCTGTGTTTGGCCCCCAGGTCTGTGGGACCTGCGCGGGGATCGGCTCCATGTCTCCTGCCATTCCCTGGAGGGAAGCTGGCCTCCCCTCTGACCGCGTTCACTCCAGCGGGAGCAAGCTGGGACTTTTTGTTTGGAGCTTTGAACTCTCCCCTCGTTGTGATCCCTCCTCCTTGTCTGCCCCTGCTGTGTTTGGCCCCCAGGTCTGTGGGACCTGCGCGGGGATCGGCTCCTTGTGGCCTGCCGTTCCCTGGAGGAAACGCGACCTCCCCGCTGACGGCGCTCGCTCCTGCGGGGAGTAAGCCGGGACTTGCTGCTCAGAAATTAGAGCCTGCCCCTCACTACGATCCCTCCTCCTTGTCTGCTCCTGCTGTGTTTG